>NW_021025505.1:852729-863921 GCF_004153795.1 Camellia sinensis
TGGTATGCGTTCCCTCTCTGTGGGTGAAACAGGACCCTGATCCCTACTGAACTCAGGTGGGGTAGATAAGGCCCTCTGTACTGACTGTTGAACTGATGCCCTCTGCCTAGTTGCCTTCCGTTTAGTAACCGGGGGTAGAGAGTGGTACACCGGTTGTCCTGCTATCAGATCCTCAGATCGATGGAGCCGACACCTCTGATCCAGAGTGCTTGGGGAATATCTACCGGGTTGGAAGCAATGATGCTAAACTACCTAGCAAAAAGATAAATAAAGCAATAAATAAACCAACAACCGGACAGCACAACGGCATAAAATAAACATATAATACACAGTTAGGTATCCATAATACATAGTCGATAAGCCGAACACACTGTTTCTCAATACTGATCACTGTTCCCCAAAATCTCTGTTCCCAAAACTGAACCTGATACCCGCAGATAACGGATTCTCATAAACTGATACTGATGCCCTCAGGCCTAATACTCAATTTTGCAAACTGATATACACATTCCTGTAGAGAAACACTCTAAAAGCACATAGCAAGTAAAGAGAGCCAAAACACCCCTATGTTGGGGTAGGGTTTCCCTGTCCTATTTTGTCAGGAACTAGGGTTTCACTATGCACGCAGCGGTTCTCAAACAACCTAATATCGGGTAAGCAGCCTATCCTAATTTGGAATGGTCACTATGGATCCAAATATGCACTAGGTCGAATGGTCGAAAAGGGTGCCCCAGTAAACCGGGGTTTGTGTTCCCATGCTGTCAGAGCCCATAACCGGTCAGCCTTATGGTCATGCCTTGACAAGACAAGCCTCCGGCAAACCGTTCAGGAATGGCAGATGGCAAACACTGTGTTCCTAGCCGCACCAATGTACATGCAATGCAAAGAAACACATAAATGAGATCAAAATGGGATAACACGAGTTCGAGTCAAGCTCTCCAATTTTCCCCAGCGAAGTCGCCAGAAACTGTAGACACGCCCGCGTGGGGGCCTTCGCCACTACAGTTCGGACTCGACAGTTTGTGTCACGGTTCTGAGTCTGAACCAAAGAGTCCAAGTCTGGCAAATCGTTTTGAGAAACAGATTTTTTTTGAAAAGAAGTGCCAAACATGGACTACTTTGCCAGATACAGAGTCGCCACCTAAATATTTTAAAATGGAAAAATTTAGGAAACCCTGACTCGGTGCCGAAGGCCACATGTCCGTCATTACCGGAGCTGTCTCGGCTCAGGAG
This sequence comes from Camellia sinensis, assembly GCF_004153795.1. NCBI lineage: Eukaryota > Viridiplantae > Streptophyta > Magnoliopsida > Ericales > Theaceae > Camellia > Camellia sinensis. The sequence goes on from NW_021025505.1 coordinate 853,963, forward strand.
CTAGGGTACGATTGGGGAAGGTCAGCTATGAGCACCCCCTTTCGCCCGGTCCGAAGACCGGCCTCTACTAATCATGATATCCGTTTTTGAAAACTTTATGTGTTCTTATTCCGGTTATTAGCCTAGAATTGCTACGTTATGCGCACAACAAACAAGTATAGAATAGATTGCCTAATTTGGAAATAAACATTGCATATCCGTTTGTTTTGAAAAGCATTTTGGAATTTGCTACTCGCAAGTAGGCTAAAACACGGATTTTAATGAGTTTTTCCAATTCAAACAATCTACCCTTCACCCACAGGCATTCAAACAATTTATCACATAAGCATTTAGTCGCATGGCAAGCATACTGTCATGGCAACACTCACGCGCATGCGGGATGCTAAAGCATAATTACTTACATCGTACTCCGTGCCAAAACAGTGACCTAGTTAGCAAAATATGCATGTCCTAGTTCATGTTAAGAATGGATAATGCATCGCATGCAAAAATGCAATCTAGACAGGCTCGGCTAACCTAAACACAGCATGTGAAATGCGATCAACTACCACATATTCAACTTGTGAATTAAAGTACAAATGTAGTTAGCGTGATGTACCGAGCCTGATGCATGCAATACAAATGCATGAATGCACGCATGCGTAGCATAAGGTATGCTAATTAAAAAAATGCCCTAGTCTACCATCATAAGCAGGTAAATAAAAGGGAAGAAGGACGTGAGGTTGGAAGACATACACACACTCACGCACACTTATTACATCACTGCCCTCACTCGGAGGGGCCAAATAAATATTACAGTCCAAATGATAAGCAAATAAATTATTACAGAATTTCTAATTAATTAATAGAAAGAATGCAAAAGAAAGAAGGGGATGGCCGCAGCCTCTGCCTCGGGATACGCGAATGATGCGTGCTCGAAACCCGGCTCGTCTGAAAAACCTGTACCCTACCATTGCTGCCTCTGTTTATACTGCCCTGTCTCTCTGAAAATTTCCAAAACCCTAGGACAGGTTCCTTGCATGCCACAGAGTACCACCGGCTGGGGGGAATCCCCACCGGCAGTCCAGAATTTCCACCGGCCGCTTTTGGATCTATCGGCTGTAAACAGATTGCCGGTCGGCAGAAACTTCCTACAGAAAATAGTTTTGACAGCAAACAGAGGACAGACAGTATGGCATGGGATTTCAGGCATATGTAAGCATGGTCATGCTTCCTATCATGCTTTAAACTCAAGGAAGCATGGCCCTCGATCCTCGAGCCATCAATGGTGCATGATAGCCCAAGGGATCAAATTTGCCACTTGATGTAAAGATGCATGCAACAAACAAAATGAGAACCAAAGCCTTATCAAATCAGAGTCAAAGGCCTCGGTGATCGAGAATCAAGGCACATTACATCACTTGAAGTATGAATGTCCCTTGATCCCCACATTTGGCTTGACACCCCAAACCAAATAATGCAATGCATGTTATGCAAACATGGCTTAAAATGCGACATGATACCAAGATGCAAAGCATGCCAAGTGTGGTGCAACTAGTATGGCAAGCATGCAATGTTAGGCATACGAGATGCAAATGTAGTGCAAACATGGGCCATTTAGGCAATGGGATCGACATGTTACAACACTTAATGAAGCAATTATGCAACAAACATGAGATAAGCATGCAAGGGCGACCATAAACCATAAAAGGGCAGACCTCAAACCATCTTAAAACAGTGGCCAAAAGTGCCTGAAATGGTGGACAAACTCTCACGCCAATATGCAAGCCAATGGTCTCAAAACTAAGGCATAAGAAAGGAGGTACCTCACTCCCATAACATGACCAATCATAGCAAGATTTAGACAAGTAAGAAACAGAATTTTTACAGGCAAAATAGGGCTCCAAACCCTCCTAATATGGCAGCTAAGATGGCTCCAAAGAGGTGTATGACTCACACAGGAGGGTCCGCACAAAAGAGGTCACAAATGCACACATATGAGCATGATTTATGGACTGAAATATTGTCCTAAATGATGCCAAAACATGAGGATGGTCCAAACTATGCATGCTAGAGGTCAACGTACTCAAAGCTTAAAAGCCAAAACACAAAGAGATGACATCAAACAAGGCAAACATGGTTGAAATAGATGACCAACAGACCTCAAACATGATGAAATAATACCAAAACCTTCATGGAACCATGCCAATATATGCAAGAATCATGGCCTAAGCACAAGGGGCATTTCTAGGCCAAATGGAGCAATACAAAGCAAGTACTTTAAGCATGCAAAGAGACATAAATCCGGCCAAAAACAGAGGTCACACATGACCTAAAACACCCAAAAACCTTTTGAAATGAGGCCAAAAATGATCAAGCACACATGCTACCCTTTTAAGCCAAAAAGCAAGGAAACAAAACAATGAAGGGAGAGGGGTGTCCCTCCCCTATGCAAGACTTCAAACCACCTTCCTTACCACTGAAAATACACTGGTTTTCAGTGGTGAGGAGATCAAAACACTGAAGTAAACAAAGCCTTACCAAAGAGGCATCAAAAGGGGCCAAACAAGGCCTAATAGGGTGAGTTTGCACTCAAACCACAAAACGACCTTAATGAAAGTTCTAAAGCATGAAAATATAAGCCTTTTTTATGTTCTACACAAAAGCTAAATCAGCAAGCAAGATAGGTAAAAAACTATTGCAAGTTTGGGGAATATAAAGCAAGATGCTCACCCTTGAAGAACCTTTGAAGAACAAATGGTCTAGCCCTCTTCTTTTGATCAAAATCAGTCCAAAAACTCAAGAATCAACCCCCCAAGTCCCTCAAACTTGGAGCAATGTGTAATAGTGTGTGTAATGGTACAAAAGTAAGGTAAAATCACACTTTTGGGTCAAATAACACACACAAAGGAGGAGAGGGAGGGAGATATAAAGATAGGATGTATCTATATCTCTAAGCTATGGTTTTTGCTTCCAAGTCTCTAACCTAGATCAAAGAGGAGAGCCTTCCTCTTATAGGACTCCCTCTTGCAAAGCTTATAGAACAAGCTTGCTTAGAGGGAGATCCCTCCATACACGTGTATGGAGGGAGGCAGAGTTGGTGCCAGCTATCATAGCTGGCACAAAATATCTCCATAAAGTAGATGAACAGTGGTCGGCTGCCCAAAAATGTCACTTCGACAAAAAAGAGTGCCGACCGGCAACAAACCATGCCGACCGGCAATAAAATGTGCCGACCGGCAACAAATAGTGCCGATGGCAGCAAAAACCAGCTGGTGGCCTCTAGCCACTGCCGGTGGTGTGTGGGGATGCCTCACAAGGCATTCCCTGCCCCTCCAAGGCAAAACACAAGTGTTTGGTGTGAAACCAGACACTAAACGGTGAAGTTCGGAGATCCTGAGGCAGGGCGCGCGAGCCGAGACCTCCGGGAACTCCAAACGAACACAAACATGGATAATCACTGAGTGTTCCAACGGTGACGTCCAAGTCTTGAGGACGGTCAAAAATGGGGTGTCTACAGTATCAAACAATATTAGTACACATTGAAATGAACTCCAAATACATTATTGGATAAGCTGAAAAAAGAAAAATAGGATTCAAATTATTTCTTTCACCCAACTTCATAATTTGATATTAACACACGAACATTTTTACACTTTCAAATATCTAATAAACAATCACCATAATAAAATAAAAATAAAAAGAAATATATAATAAATAGAGTCACCATAAAAAATTAAAAAAAAATGAAAAAAAGAGAAGTACAAATTTGTATGAACACAACCGCACCTAGCTGTCAAATGTTGGCCTTCTGATAATGACTAACTTCCTTGAATTACTTGTTAGGTATACCTCCTTATTGGAGTGTGGGACCCAATTGATTTATTAAAAGAGTTTAATTTGGTTTGGTTTGGGCATAATATATTTTATATATATTATATCTAATTTGTGGAGACCTAATTCAGTTTGGTAACAACTAGGGGTTTGATAAAAAAACCCTAGATTCACAATATATATATACATATCTATTGGCTTTGTTTGACAGATATACAGAGGCAGCCGTTTGGCTTGGTGAAAAAGCAACACTTATATGATTTTTGATGATCCTCGGAGACAGTGCATCGGTAACTCAATTTGTTGAATCATGGTGCAGTGTGTGTATTCACTTGTTTGGTGGCTAAGATTAATCAAGGTTCTTGATTATTTTGGGTCTTCTACGATTCTGATTTTGAAGATTTTTGTTCATCTATTTGGTGAGGTCTTTCCTCTTATTTATTTGTGATTATTTAGAATTCACCTAAGGGTGGTTTTGTGAGACCATTTGTGTCTTGTTTGTAATCGTTTGAAAACTTTTTGGTTGATAGTGGAATCGGATTTCAATCCCGTGGACGTACCTCACATTAAGGGAACCACGTAAAAATTCTTGTGTTGCTTTTGATTTAATTTTTCCGCATTAATTTTTATTCTCATTGATTGATTTACTTGTGGGGAATCACATATTTTTCCTAACAACTGGTATCAGAGCTTACGGTTTATTTGGGTTTATTTATTTGTGTAAATCAATGGTGGGGAATGTGGGTCGCATGTCTAGCTTCAATGGAAGTAATTGGGTAACTTGGAAAACTAAAATGGAGGACCTATTATTTTGTAAAGATTTGTATGGACCCATTTGAAGGTGATAGTGGCAAACCCGAGGGTATGAAAGATGATGAATGGAATAGGCTTAATCAAAAAGTTGTTGGTGTTATCCGTCAATGGATTGATGACAGTGTGTTTCATCATGTTGCCACTAAAACTTTGGCACGTGATTTATGAAAAAAATTGGAGAGTCTTTATGATAGAAAATCAGCCATAAATAAAGCCTTTCTGTTTCGTAAGTTGGTTAATTTAAAATATAAAGATGACAACCCTATTCCAGAACATCTAAATGAAATAAAGAGTATTGTTAACCAACTTGCTTCTATGAAAATTGTTTTTGATGATGAGTTGTAGGCTTTGATGCTACTTAGTTCTTTGCCCAAAAGTTGGGAGACTTTGGTTGTGACAGTTAGTAATTCAGCACCTGATGGAGTTGTCACAATGGGCCAAGTCACTAGTAGCTTGTTGAATGAAGAAACTAGAAGAAAATCAATGGGTTCCTCTCATTCAGAAGCATTTGTTGTGAGAGGCCGAAGAAAAACAAGGGGGAGGAGTAAGACTCCTCATGGTCGTGATCAAAGCCATGACAAATCAAAAGAGGGTTCGTTTTCAAAGAAAGGCATTGAGTGCTATTATTGCCATGAGAAAGGGCACATGAAGCGAGAATGCCGAAACCTCCAGAACAAGTAGAAAAAGTGTGACAAAAGTGTGGATAAGAAGCAATAAGACACAACGGCAGTTACTACCGATAATCTCATGCTCGTTTGTGAAGATGATTGTATCAATTTTGTGGGCCAAGAAAGCAATTAGGTGATTGATTTTGGTGCTTCTTTTCATGTAACTTCTCAAGTTGATTTCTTCACTATATACACCAAAGGAGATTATGGTTCTGTTCGAATGGGTAATGAAGGTTTGCCCAAGATTATCGGCATGGGTACTGTTTTCTTAGAAACAAATTTGGGCTGCAAGTTGTTGCTTAAAGATGTGAGGCATGTTCCCGACATTCGCCTCAATTTGATCTCTATTGGGAAGCTAGATGATGAAGGCTTCAACAACAAATTTGGTGATGGAATATGGAAGCTCACAAAGGGTTCTTTGGTGGTAGCTAAGTGCAAGAAGACTCATACACTTTATTCGATGCAAGGAAAAATTTGTAAATGTGTTGTCAATACAATTCAAGATGATACTTCTACCGAATTGTGGCACAAGCGGCTTGGCCATATGAATGAAAAGGGGCTACAAGTTTTGTTCAAGAAAGAGTTTTCTACCCGGTTTGAAAGGTACACATCTCAAAACTTGTGTTCATTGTTTGGCGGGTAAACAACATAGAGTTTCTTTTCATAAAAATGTTGCTTCTAGAAAAGAAAATGTTTTGGAGTTGATTCATTCGGATGTTTGTGGTCCTTTAAAAGTTAGAACACATAGTGGTGCACTTTATTTTGTTACTTTCATTGATGATTATTCAAGAAAAGTTTGGGCTTTTATACTAAAAACTAAAGATCAAGTTCTAGAAGTATTTAAGCATTTTCAGGCCATGGTTGAAAGAGAAATAGGGCAGAAATTGAAGCGCATCCAATCAGATAATGGTGGTGAATACATTGGGCCATTTGATGAGTATTGTCGTAGCCAAGGTATTCGGCACCAAAAGACCGTTAAGAAGACTCCTTAACAAAATGGTGTTGCCGAGAGGATCAATTGACGTGATCAATTTGTCTCATTCCTATCCTTTGAATGGTGATGTTCCTAAAAGAGTTTGGACTGACAAAGATGTGTCTTATGAGCACTTGAGAGTGTTTGGTTGCCAAGCTTTTATTCACATTCCAAAGGATGAGAGGTCTAAGCTTGATAGTAAGTCAAGACAATGTATTTTTCTTGGCTATGGGCGTGATGAATTCAGGTATAGATTGTGGGATCCGGTCGACAAGAAAGTCATTCGAACCCGTGATGTTGTGTTTCTTGAAGACTAAACAATTGAAAACTTTGGCAAATGTGATCAACCGAAACCAAAAGGTAGTGATCTCATTGACATGGATCCATCTCCTTCATCTTCGGTGGATGATGAAAATGGGGGAGATGTGCAACCACCTATTGAAGATGCAGAGGATGATACTAATCCTAATGAAGTTGAGCCAGAAATTGAGGAAGAGCATACAACTCAAGAACCACCATCACAACTTGAGTTGAGGAAATCTACAAAGGATCGGCAACCTTCGAGAAAGTATCCTCCCAATGAATTTGTGTTGATTTCTGATCAAGGGGAGCTTGAGAGTTACCAAGAAGCAATTAAGCATGCAAAGAAAGATGATTGGAAAAAGGCGATGGAAGAATAGATGAATTCCTTACTTGAAAATCACACTTATGATTTAGTGAAGTTGCCTAAAGGGAAGAAAATTCTGAAAAATAAATGGGTCTTCAAATTGAAGAATGATGGCAAGAATCTGAGGTACAAGGCACGCCTTGTTGTGAAAGGCTTTGGGCAAAAGAAAGGTACTTACTTTGATGAGATTTTCTCGCCGATTGTGAAGATGTCTTCTATTCGGGTTGTACTTGACATGGCTGCAAGTATAAACCTTGAAGTTGAGCAACTTGATGTGAAGGCCGCATTTCTTCATGGTGACCTTGAAAAAGAAATTTACGTGGAGCAACCGGAGGGTTTTGTGGAGAAAGGGAAAGAGAAATTAGTTTGCTACTTGAAGAAAAGTTTGTATGGTCTCAAGCAAGCTCCGCGACAATGGTACAAAAAAATTTGACTCTTTTATGATGAATAATGGTTTTTCTAAAACCACTTCGGACCATTGTGTGTTTGTGAAAAAATTTTCGGATGGTAAATTTATTATTCTTTTGCTTTATGTTGATGACATGTTAATTGTGGGTCAAGATTCTACCATGATTAACAGGTTGAAATTGGAGTTGAGCAAGTCTTTTGCTATGAAATATTTGGGACCGGCAAAGCTAATACTTGGTATGAAAATTGTTCGTGATTGCAAAGATGGGCTGATTTGGTTGTCTCAAGAAAGTTACGTTGAGAAAGTTCTTGAGAGGTTCAACATGAATAAAGCAAAGCCAGTTGGTTGTCCACTTGCGGGTCACTTCAAGCTTAGTTCGAATCAATGTCCTACAAGTGAGAAAGACAAGGAAGAGATGCAGAAAATTCCTTATGCTTCAGCAGTTGGTTCTTTGATGTATGTCATGGTTTGTACAAGGCCGGATATTGCTCACGTCGTTGGTGTGGTGAGTCGTTTTCTCTCTAATCCGGGTAAAGAACATTGGGCAGCGGTAAAATGGATTCTGAGGTATCTTCAATGGACTTCGAAGGTGTGTTTGTGTTTTGGGGATGGTAAGCCAATGCTTGATGGGTTCACAGATTCTGACATGGCCGGCGATATTGATTCTAGGAAATCTACTTCGGGGTGTTTGATGACTTTTGCAGGGGGAGTGGTGGCATGACAATCTAAATTACAAAAATGTGTTGCTCTCTCAACTACCGAAGCTGAATTTATTGCCATTATGGAAGCTTGCAAAGAAGAGTTATGGTTGAAGAAATTTTTGCAAGAGTTGGGTTTGAAGCAAGAAAAATATGTGCTTTATTGTGATAGTCAAAGTGCTATTCATTTGAGCAAAAATTCTATTTTTCATTCGAGATCGAAACACATTGATGTGAGGTACCATTGGATTCGTGATGTGTTAGATTCGAAATTGTTACAACTCGAAAAGGTTCACACAGATGATAATATTTTGGATCTGTTGACTAAGATTTTGTCGAGAGACAAACATTTAAAGTGTTGAACTTTGGCGGGTATGGTTGATCTCTCCACCTAAGTCGGTAGGAGGAGAATTGTTGGGTATACCTCCTTATTGGAGTGTGGGACCCAATTGATTTATTAAAAGAGTTTAATTTGGTTTGGTTTGGGTATAATATATTTTATATATATTATATCTAATTTGTGGAGACCTAATTCAGTTTGGTAACAACTAGGGGTTTGATAAAAAAAACCCTAGATTCACAATATATATATATATATATATATATTGTGGCTTTGTTTGACCGATATACAAAGGTAGCCGTTTGGCTTGTTGAAAAAGCAACACTTATATGATTTTTGATGATCCTCGGAGACAGTGCATCGGTAACTCAATTTGTTGAATCATAGTGCAATGTGTGTATTCACTTGTTTGGTGGCTAAGATTGGTCAAGGTTCTTGATTATTTTGGGTCTTCTACGATTTTGATTTTGAAGATTTTTGTTCATCTATTTGGTGAGGTCTTTCCTCTTATTTATTTGTGATTATTTGGAATTCACATAAGGGTGGTTTTGTGAGACCACTTGTGTCTCGTTTATAATCATTTGGAAACTTTTTGGTTGATAGTGGAATCGGATTTCAATCCCATGGACGTACCTCACATTGAGGGAACCACGTAAAAATTCTTGTGTAGCTTTTGATTTAATTTTTCCGCATTAGTTTTTATTCCCATTGATTGAATTACTTGTGGGGAATCACATATTTTCCCTAACGCTACTCTTTGTGAAATAAATGGTTGTGAAGACCCCAAGAAGGATTAATAAACCTACAGAAGATAGAAAAATAAATGTAAAGAATGACATTCTATATATGTCACGATCCCATCTCACTCTAAACAAGATAGTCAGTGATCAACCAGTGATCGCAGACTACCAAATGTTGTAAGTGGAAGAGGGCAAAGGCCTAACTTTCAAAAAAAGTTGGACTCCTATGATAATTGGGGCAAAATTTTCCAATTTTGAGTGCAGAAATCATTATTTGCTTATATTGAGTCCATTTGAAATATCCATTCAAATTAGTACATAACTATATGAAATGAAAGTATACATTTCCCTTGGATTGTTATCTACATTAGTACATGACTTAACAATAAAACAAAATGCAACACTTATGACATAGCTATACAAAACCAGTACAAGCACACAAGATCGACTTCTAATCAACTTCTCTTTGTACTCGGACTCTTTATCTCACATAGACACACACATATATATATAAAGGAGAGGGGTAAACTATTGCCTAGTGAATAGTAATACAATAAAGTGGTAAATGAATGAATATCGATGAGTTTTAATAAAACCAAGCACAAGATCATAGTTCAAACATAACATAATTTGTACATGTTAAACAAAGCTTAACTTGGAAACATATACATAGCGATGACCATTCCAAGGTTTTCAAGACAAGAGTCCACAATAGGCGGCTAGAGGAGCTCGGTTAGCTAGAAGTTATTGGCATGATTCCCAATAACAAACACGATCGAAGATGTCATCTTAATACATGATAAATATATATATATATATATATATATAGGATGTTCAT
>NW_021025506.1:0-19159 GCF_004153795.1 Camellia sinensis
GTACGCATATACTTATCTATTATATGTATAATGTGGGGTGAGCTTGGAATATCAGTGGAATGAATTAGAAGAAGGTTTAGAGAATTGATATACAGATTTCCTCAAGGACCAATACTAGCGATACACTAGTCAAAGTCAAAATTGAACCAAGTTCACTATCGAATCTTTGATAGGGCCTCGCTGCTTATAGCATATAATAACCAAGGTGCACTTAACAAAGTGTGCTCAAAGAGCTTAGGTCTTAGGCACGTCAGGATGTGCTCAAGGTTTAGAGCTCCCCTAGCACGTACGGATTGTGCTACAGAAGTTTAGAGTCCCCTTAGCCGTACGGATTCAAAATGTCATCAACACCAAGGCTTAATATTAGATCCACAAATAGGGTCAAATTCATGCTTACAATACCTTTTCTCAAACAACGCAACAAGGCTATTATCTCAACTTTTTAACATACCTTGGATTAAAATACCTCCTTACTTTGGTGTAGGATTATCAAGCAGGATTCAGGCTACAGCACTATAATTCCATTGAATGCATCACAAGCAGAAGAGATGCAAAGTATGGGGTACCATCGACTTTGACACAAATTTACCATGCAGATGGATTCTCGGATTTCTTACGAATCACGTCAACAAGCAAATACATGCTGGGATTTCCACACTCTTTAGTCTCGGGAACGGTGTTTGCTTTTAGGTACTAAATCAGGTCTAGGCCGAGATCCACACTCTTAGCGAGGTGTGTTCCGCACCGACCACATTCAAGATCGAAGTCGGGAATCTAGTTTCCCTCTTGTAAGACACTGAAGGAACCAGAACCAGGAATGCCTAAAATTATCAATTTTTCATCGAACATTGAGTTTTTGAGATGCGTTTTGCACAGCATGGCCTGGGTACCCTACTGAGCGTTTCATGGAAAGCAACACAAACATGGAACTCGTTACAAGTTTTAGATAAAACATGGTTTTCTCAAGACAAAGCGCATCATTTTTTCTTGTCAAAACTTTTCATCAATGCATGATTCATGAATATTGCTAGATCATGCGCATATAGCAATTATCACCCCCCGCCGCCCGCCGTCTCTCCGCTCTATCTTCCATCCGTCTTAATTATCTCGCCCGTCACTAAAGACATAACAGATTAAACAGATTCTAACTTCAAAAATGCACATGTAACGGCTCAAACTCTAAGATCAAGCTTGGAAATTACTCTCTATCGCACGAACTCCTCTCTTCCTAGCTTCTCTCTCTTCAAAGGCAAGATATCGCAATGATGTGGGTTTCTTTACTGCCAGCAGACTTAGCCTCTGCTGGACATGTGGCATCACGGATTGTCCCTCACAGGTGACAGAATGACAGCAAGAGAATGACAGTGTATAAACACGTACGTGAATGGCACTCCGGTAGGTATCGATCTCGGTTAGGACAGAGTTCGGCAAGTTAAGTTTAAATGATCTCGGCTAGGAAGGGTAACACTTGGCCTAGTTGTGCCACCTCGCTAGATTGCCACCCTCGTTGTCATACCGATCCGACAGTATACTAGGTTCAGTTCAAGATCTACTATCTAAGGATACATCTCGGCTAGATTCATACTTTTCTCGCTTGGTGCTGAACCCCTTCGCCTAGATCAATGAATCCGGCACATGTCAGGGAGGGTTGGAGGTACAACAAGGTGGATTCCAAGATGATGGTTCTAGTACTCGAAGTTCAAGGTGGTAACTAGGCTGAAATCACCTCGGCAAACTACACCAACGCAGGACAACACATGCAATAACTTATGCCGAAACAAATTCAGGTTGCAATGCAATTTAAAAGAAAGTATGTACGTAATGCGCTGATACGAGTAAGTGCAGGGGTGCCGATCATCATAGGGTCCCACGTAGAGAACATTCCATCAATCCATTAGGACAACACCTAATTCAACTATATCTTAAGTTGGTTGAATCAGAGATGGTAATTTCCCCAATATCACTTCATGAGAAAACAGATGCTGGCGGGAGAATTGTATTTACACACACTAAATTTATTTAGTCACAACAATCTTTTTTTTTTACTTTTATATAAGTTCAAAATTTCAATATTCTCTTACTAAGCCTCACTTAAATGAGCTCCAACTCCAAAAGTCCAAAATCATTTATTTTAATTTGCTAGCACAAACAGAAAAATAATACAAAAAGGTCGATGTTTATTAGTATTTTGCCATATTTATTCTCCATTGAAAGGATATACTCAGAGAGTAATTTTAAATTAAACATTTATAAAGCGTTACATGTTTAATTATAATTTTGCAAGTTTATAGTACTTTGCAACTTAAATATAGACGCGGTAAATTGAGGTGCAATTTTCGTTGCATTTACTTCGTTTCAGTAATTTTATATTTTTAAAATTGCTGCTACTGAATTTTGGCTAAAACTCATAGAAGTAACATTAACAAAATATATGTATTAAATATTACCATACGATCATATTATCAATCAATATCCGACAATGTCAGTTTAATATATTGATAATAAGCATTCAAGTGTAAAATCTAAATCTCGACACTAATGGATTATAAACGACTAATAATTCAACCCGACGATTGTGCTAGCGATTTATAACCTATAATTACAGATTATCCACTATGAAAGGCCGAAACTGGCTCACGTACTCCGCAAAATTCTCCCTTTGTTCGATACAAAAAAAAAATGCGAAGCAAAGAAGAACAAAGGTGTCATTGATGAGGGAGATAAATTTGATAATAATAATAAAAAATAATTGTTGTAACGTTTAACGATTTTGGAATATCGGAACACATTTGAACACACTGAACAAAACCCATGACCTGAATTTACGTAGTTTCCAAAGTTTGGTTTTTTTTATGTGATATTGCATTGTGGTTTAGGATGGTTGATCGAGAAAGAATATGTTAGAGTTACAATGATTATTGCGAATATATATGATCGGGGATGGGAGATGGGTGTATAAATTGACTAGTGTCATCTTAATTGTTTCATTTGGTGAGAGGGTGTTTCATTTAAATTGTCATTTAGATGTAATGTTACCTCGCATATAATCTGTTAAAAAAATAAATGAGTGAGAATTGAGAGATCCAACAGAATTAGGGTAGATGCTAACGTACAAGTTATTTTGTATATGTATTTAGTAATACTGTGTGCTAAGATTAATAATGTATAAACAATCACCAAGTAACTCTACTAATTTTTCTTAGTTCTTTTTATGTTACCTCTAACTTTCTCCATTTAGTTTAGTTTGAGACATCTTGCCACTAGTAGGTAAGTAGGTGTTTTCTTATGGCCAAAGTGGTTGTGGTTGGATAGTATAAGTTTAACACACATGTCGACATGGCTGCGAAATGTTTTCTAATCTTGATGAGGTAGACATGTATATTAATAATTTTTTTTTTAATAATGAACTACAATATTATTTTCTACTAACATAAGAAGTAAAAAAATATATAAAGAGTTTTTTGAAATCTTATGAGTAGGACAATTGCCCCTCCTACTCCACTCTAGGTCCATTATTGCTTCCTTGATCATTATTGATATATGCTTCATGTACCATGTACAATTTTAAGATCACCTCAATAAGGAAATATTAAAGATTGTGTAACATGTGCAAGTTATGTCATCTGTAAATTTCATCATTATAAATGACATAATTTTTTGTGGGAGTCCTAATTAAAAATAAAATTTGAATTATAACCGAATATCAAATCAAGCATAACTAAACAACTCTTAGATCATAATCAAAAAAATGTCATAATTGACATCACAATATGTTATAACTAATCACAATATGTCATAATTCAGCTAACTTTTTGTTCTGAAGATCTTTTATTAATTTTGGATAAATTTTACAAGAGAATTATAATTTTTTATGATAAAAATTATAATTATTAAAAGTGTATTATGTTATTCTGTGATAAAAATACAATGACGAATCTATGGTGTGTGATAAAACAAACATAATTTATTTGAAACCCACTGGCCACTTCATACTAAAACAGTCTAAAACTTTATTGCAAGTGATGAGGAGGACGATTAAGGAATCAAGCAAAAGATAACAGGTTATCGAGTTAAAAATTTATTAAAAGTGGCAACCTACACAAATATTAATTCTATGATATAAATCTAGAATTTGTTAAAAATAGCCACACAAAATAATAATAATAATAATAATAATAATAATAATAATAATAATAATAATAATAATGAGAATGAATGTGAATTGGAAATACATTTATTTTTTTAGGAGCTTCAAACCATGTCAATTTCTGAATCTTTTAAGTTATTAAATCAAAGCTCTAATCTCTTTGTCCAAACATACACAATTTATCCAAAAATACAACTATCTATTGCAACTTACAGGTTTAAATCAACCTATCTCTTACCAAACTAACTATGTGATCAATGTCACTCATTTAACACCATATTTGTTGAATATAATACATTTCTCTACCTCACCATCACCACTTGCCACCATAGGCCACTGCTGACTTTTCCGGCAAACTTTTCAACATCATCAGCAATTTTCACCTTGTCCTTATTACCAAACAAGATTTTACTTTGGATCTAATACTTTATACCCCTTTGAAATAAACTTTTCACCAATTGTCTCTACTATTTAAGGATGAAATTAGACATTTGGTAATGAATTACTATCCTGTCAAGACCAAAATTTTATTTTAAAAAAGGTATACCATTTAGCATGAAATTATTTGGTTCTTAAAAATACATTTATTAGCGGCATTTTCAAAATTTAGTCACTAATGTTGTATTTGGTTGAGGAATTTGGAAAGGAACTTGGAAAGAAAAAGAAAAAGAGTAATGGTAAAGACTCCAAAAATTTTATCTTTTCTCTTTTCCTTTCCAAATCTCTTCTCCAATCTCCTAACCAAATACAGCTTAAGAACTTTTTTATATTTCATTTTACGTTTCGTGCCTACTCACATGATGAGTGAAATTGGACTGTAATTGTATTTTGCAAAAAAACCTTTACTTTTGATAGTGAAAAAGTTTAGTTCCTTAGTGATCAGTTGTATTTTTGTTTTTCAATTTTTTTTATTTTTTGACATTTTTTGGTTGATGTTATTATAACATAATGAGAACAAATGGGGACCACTATGAAAGTTTACAATGCCAAATACCACTATTATATAGTTTTTATTTATTTTTTATGCCATAACGTTACGTAAAGTCTCATATGGTTATGGATTTTATATGTTAATGGGTGCATGCATTTGTACACTGAATATGTGTTTGTTGGTCCCTCTTTACGCATCAATTGTTTTATCTTTATTACCCATTATGGATATGGATGTAAATATGAATAGAAAGTGTTAAAGAAAAATTTCCAAATATTTTTTAATATTTAATGTAGTAGTGGACTTTTGATCACAATCTAATAAAAAGTAAACCACAATGGACTATGATGCAAATTAACAACTATACTTTGTATAATAATTACAAAAATCATTTGGTGCATTAAGAATTTCAACGTGATTTGTGATACAATAACATGATCATTTTTGTACTTATTTTTTCTAAAAAAATTGTGAAATGTTACACTGTGTTATTGAGTGACATATAATCACATTGTGTTTTCAGAATACTAAATAATTTCTCGTATACTATAGCAAGAGCATCTCCATAAGATTAATTAAACTTTCAGTTATATTTTAACTTGAGAGTTACTTTTTTTTAGTATTTATTTTAGCTAGTCATTTTAGGAAACAATAAAAAGTTCTTTCCTAATTTTAAAAATTGTTTTTGACTAAAATGGAAATTATATAAGTGTGTCAACCTTTCTTTAATTTTGAATAATAATAATAATAATAATAATACCAAACAAATCAAATATACATATAGATACGGATATGAAACCCTAACCCTAGAATTGTCAAACAAATTCAAACAAAAACTCTGGGTTAGAACATTTTCACAATTCAAAACCCTAATTTTTGAAACCCTAGCCCTAATTTCTGATTTCACAATTCAAAATCCTAACCCTAATTTCTAATTTCACATTCAATTGAAAACCCTAGAACATTTTCACAATTCAAAACTACAAGATTTTACCAATTCAAAACCACAATTTCAATTCACAAAGCTTATTCTATCCACATTGATATCAATTTCAACTCACAACATTTTCACATTCACAAACCCTATTGTACCCACATTCACATTTTCACAAACACAATAAACACATATAAAATTCAAACTGAGAGAGACAGATAGACAATCATGCCAGCGAGAGAGAGAACAGAGAGCGACCCACAGAGAGAGAGAGAGCAGAGAACCCACAGACGGAGAGAGAGAGTGAGAGCAGAGGGAGAGTGAGAGTGAGAGTGAGAGTGAGAGTGAGAGTGAGAGCAGAGAGTGAGAGAGAGCCGATCGAAAGAGGAAAAAAACTAAGTGTAAAAAGCGTGGTTGCAAATGAGGGGGGTGGGGGTTTTTATATAAGTTATGAAAGCGTGGTTACGAACCACACTTTCCTTTAAAACCAGATTTTAATTAAAAGCGTGAATGATAACCACGCTTTTTTTAAGTCAACAGTAAAAGCGTGGTTACGAACCACGTTTTCTGAAAAACCAAATTTTATTTAAAAGCATGGTTCCTAACCACGCTTTCTATGCAAAACAAATTTCCTTAAACGCATGGTTTGTAACCACGCTTTCTTAATTAAAAGCGTGGTTTGTAATAGTGTTTCAGCTTACTTTGGCAATTCCGTCCAAACTAGGCCTAGTTTGGGAAATAGGTTGCTATTTTTGCTTATTTTGGGAAAAGCCCCGACAATTGGAGCGTTAGTGTTGGGATTGTGAAGGTTAAGTGCTTGCAGATGATTGGGCTTCATTTATGGTGCCAACCTAGTTGGGATTGTGAAGGTTAGCTTTGATGCTTGTGCACTTCCCTGATTTGTTGATGTATCTTGGCATGTAATTTGCTTTTTCCATCAATAAATCTTTTTTTTTGCTGATCAAAAAAAAAAAAAATTGGAGCGTTAGTGTTGTGTCTCTGCATGAATGCATTCTAATTGATCCGTCAAACATGCTGCTACACCCACAAATCACTTGTAAAAATTGCTCTACAATAAGGACCATATGAAAGAAAGAATGGCCTCTAACTAGTTGGACGATCCTCACATCTGTTGTCAAAGGTGTAGTGTATGTCATAAGTATATTGCTATTTGTATGTCCCTAGATTTGAATGCTTTCATTGATCTTCTCTCTCTTGGTTGTTTGATAGGTTATGGAAGATATTGAAAGACGAAATAAAAATGCCCATCTCAAATGCTTTCAGGTTGATTTATCATCCTTTCAGTCAATATTGAAGTTCAAAGGCTCCTTTCAGCAGTGGCTTATGGATTCAGATCTGCATTCTTCAGTCCAACTCCTAATAAACAACGCTGGGATACTGGCAACAACATTTAGACTCACTGCTGAAGGCTATGATCAGTACTAATTCAAATTATTTATCTATTTGCTTGTAAAATATATAGGCCTACATGTGCCACTTGAACAAAGTAATTATTTTATAAGCTTGGTGACAGCTTGATGGTATAGGAAGGTCACATGATAGGAAACTGTACGAGTTTTAGTGAGCTGTTAGGAGATGAAAGTTAATTTGCATAAGGTGAATTAAACTGGTGTAAGTTATTGGTAAAGTTGAGGACATGGCAGTTAGTCTAGTGATCCATGTAGCTATCCCTTGGGACAATGAGAAGGTCAGAGGTTCAGGTTTCAAGTCGATGGAATGACTGCGGCCCTTTCGTTGTAATCTTACTGACCCACTAACATCCTATCCTATCGTTTGCCAAAACAAAGTTATTGGTAAAGTTGGTTTCTCTAAAGCTACACTAGCTGGTTGAGTTACAGTTGATCCTTGTGGAATTTATGTACATGATAATTTTGATGATGTGTTTGTTCCTAGATTTCTATCTTAAAAATATATGTTAATTCTATTCTTTATATGTTGTGTGTTTCCTTTGTGTCTACGTGGCAGAATGCAGGAGTCTTGGTTTTCTTCTATGTAATTAGAATTAAATTCAAATTGTGTTGCTCCCTTTGAAGTGAGGAAAAAAAAAAGGAAGTCTACATCAAGGTTCCTACGCTCCTAAAGAATAGTTGGTTGCAACTTGCTTGCTGATGTTTCTCTTGCCTTTTCCAGGATGATGGGTACCAATTACATTGGTGCATTTTCTCTTACCAAAGTTTTATTACCACTTTTGGAAAACAGCCCTGTTCCTGCTCGGATTGTTAATGTCACATCCTTTACACATCGGAGTGGTGAGCATTTTCTAACCTTTCTGACTTTATGAGATACATTTGAAAAACACATAAAAAGTGGCGATTTGATTTTCAACCACTAATTGTACAAAAAAAAAGTTCACTAGACTTAAAATATATAGCTTTGAGTTTGCTTTAATTGTCGAAATTTTTGTCCCTGCTTGTGTGCATCTAGACAATGTAACATGGACACTAATGGTCACACATAAACGGTGCCTGACATGTCACCCAAAGAAAACATTAGTGGCATTGCTGTCAATGGTGATGTACTGATAATATGGTGTGTTCAATGGATTATACATGCTATAAAAGAGAAACCATTGCATCTTCTGCACATGGTGATTTGGTGTGTATGCACCACGGACCATATTATTATTTTGTTGTTAGTTGGTAGTTTTCAGTCAAGTGGGATATCATAATTTGTTTTTCATTAGGTTCTTTACAGAGTGTTGGATATAAATATCGCATTATTTATTTTTTTCTTCAGGGTCTGATATACAGGTAGACAAGGAAACTGTTTCTGGAAAGTCTTTTTTGCTCATATCTATGAGTATTCTAAATGTAAGTTACTTGTCATGTTGACATTGACTTGATAATTGTTTACTGCATTTCTAACTGTGTGTGTGTTTTCCTCTTGATAGTGTGCCTACTACTATTCTCGTATGAGCTTCATAGACATTTTGGTGTGATCGGAAAATCTCATCAGGTTTCTGTCATGTATGTGTATCAATTCTTCCCATGTTCCTTGCTTTTTATTTTTGTTAACTTGTGAACTTTTAAATATAATAATAATTGTTTAATTGATTCATTATGTGACTGCAAGATGTAAAATTTTTGCTCATTGAGGTTTTCACTATTGACAGAACAAATTACTGGTGTTTTTCTGCTGTATTGTGGAAATTATATGATTAAGGCATAAAGGTGTTCTTTCTTGTTTCCACATGTTCTCATATCCTGAATATTTGGCTGGAAAAGGTCATGGCCATGGCTTAAATTTCCAATCTTAGTCTCAATCATGCAATAATTTTGCACACTTGCATCTGTATCTTTATGATTCAAGGGGCTCTTGTTGCAACTTCTTTTATGTTTTTGGTAGGAAGATGAAAATAGGGAAAAACAATGCTTCCCAACAGGAGAAAAACCGAGAAAGGATTGTGGCTGAGTCTCATCTCATTTTGGAATCAGAGTTTTGTTAAATGTCAATTTTTGGCAAGAAGTTTCTGCAGCAATTACATATTGAGGAAGGATTTGATGGTCTAGTTTGACAATTGCTTCCGTAGTGAAGGTTCGGGTTGCGAAGGGTTTCATTTTGGTGTTTAGAAATTCTGTAATTCTTGTACTAATTGTACCGTAAACACAAACTGATGCTGTTATAAGGGATGATGTGCTTCATGCACGTAGAAGTTTCAGATTGACTCCTGGTGGTGGTTGGCGCTTGTCCTCATGCTCTCTTTAGTTACCACTCTGCCCAAAACTAATAACTAAGCCCAGAAACAAAAGGCTTGGTGGCAAGTTGGCAACCTAATCTACACTTCAAAAACCTAGGTAACCAAAATGCTATTGAATTTTAAGACTTAAGAAAACATATATAAAAATAAAACCGACAGCACACTATCCTATAAAATATAATTAGATTCAAATTAAACCTAAACCCCATTAGACAATTAATTTTTATTTGAGCTTCATAGGAGGTTCCTATTAAAATGAATATGAAGCTTATATTTTCATTATTAAAAATAGCTTCTGTACAGTTATATTTATATACAACAATTGTAACTCTAGTAACTAGTTAACTAACCTAAGGTACAGTTATAACAACTTTCTAACTAACACACTAACTAACACATCACTATGTAATACATGCACCACTACCTCTAACTGATTTGTAACAGATTTGTATAGCTCTACTGTATAATTCTGCTGCAGAAAGGAGCTCAGCTCTGTGGCTTCAACTGCAGCTCTTCTTCTCTTCTTCTGCAGCTATAGGCTGAGCTTCTGTAGCTGCTGTAGCTGTTCTATCAGGCCCCCTCAAGCTGATGGGAGAGGGAAGAACCATAAGCTTGGACTGAAGATAAGTAAAGCGGGAAATAGACAAAGGTTTGGTGAAAATATCTGCCACCTGATCAGAAGTTGGAATATGACAAATGGAGAGTTGTTTAGCAGCGACTCTTTCTCTAACATAGTGATAGTCCACCTCGATATGTTTAGTTCGGGCATGAAAAACAAGATTGGAAGACAGAGATATGGCAGATATATTATCACACCATAAAGTAGGAGAAGGAGAAGGAACATGCAAATCAGAGAGAAGCATTCCAAGCCAACTTAACTCAGCAGCAGAGTGAGCCAATGCTCTATATTCAGCTTCAGTGGATGATCTAGCCACAGTAGGCTGCTTTTTAGCAGACCAGGACACCAAATTTGGACCAAGAAAAACACAGAAGCCAGTAGTGGAACGTCTATCCAGTGAATTTCCAGCCCAATCAGAATCTGAAAAAGCATGTAGTGTAAGAGGTCCAGGACTAAATTGAAGACCATAGCCAAGAGTGCCTTTGAGATAGCGGAGAAGTCTTTTAACCATAACAAAATGGTGAACAAGGGGTTGGTGCATAAATTGACAAGCAAAGTTCACTGCAAAAGCAATATCTGGTCTGGTGATGGTGAGGTATTGAAGGCCTCCAACAATACTTCTGTAGAGAGAGGGGTTGGAACAAGGTAAATGATCATTAGGAGAAGAAGAAGGTTTAAGAGCCATGGGAGAAGAGTATGGCTTGCAGTCAGCCATATGAGCTTTCACAAGCAACTCAGAAGCATACTTATGCTGAGATAAGAAATAGCCCATAGCAGATGAGGACACAGAGATGCCAAGAAAGTAATTAAGCAACCCAAGCTCCTTCATAGCAAAAGCACCATGCATTTGATTAATCAAAGCAGTTATATAAGCAACATCACTACCAGTTAACAAGATATCATCAACATAAATGAGTAGAATGGTAATGGAGTCTGCTGTCTTCTTGACAAACAAGGATGAATCACAATGACTAGAGATAAAACCACAAGACAGTAAAAAGGAAGAGAAGGTAGAAAACCATGCCCGGGGAGCCTGTTTAAGACCATAAAGAGCTTTATGCAATTTGCAAACCAAATGAGGATGAGAAGCATCAATGAACCCTTGAGGTTGTTGCATATAGACTTCCTCCTCTAAAACACCATGCAAAAATGCATTAGATATATCAAGCTGCCTAATAGACCATTGAAAATGTAGAGCTAAGGACAGAAGAACTCTGACTGTAGGTTGCTTTGCAACAGGGCTAAAAGTCTCATGATAATCAATGCCCTCAGTTTGAAGAAACCCTTTGGCTACAAGTCTAGCCTTATACCGAGCAATGGAGCCATCTGAATTTCTTTTAAGTCTATAAACCCATTTGCAGCCAATAGCAATTTTGTCTGGAGGTAAAGGCACAAGAGACCAAGTGCCTTGTCTTTGCAAGGCTTGAAACTCATCTAACATAGTTGCTTGCCATTTAGGAGATGCAGAAGCAGCTTGAAAAGTATCAGGTTCAGTAGGAGAAGAAGAAGAAGTGAGAAGGCAGCCAGCATGGAGAGGTTGAGACTTAGACCTGGTGAGCATGGGATGAGTATTTGAAGTAGAAGAAGGAAAAGGTAAATCAATGGAGATTGAAGAAATGGGAATTGATGGAACAAAACCAGAAACTGTAACTGGTGCAGGTCTAGAATCAGCAGGTCTAGAACCAGAAACTACAACTGCATCAGGTGCAGAAACAGAACCAGAATCTGCAACTGGTGCAGGTCTAGAACCAGAAACTATAACTACATCAGGGACAGAAACAGAACCAGAACCTGCAACTTCAATTTGTTCAGAACTAGAAGAGGGAGACAAATGAGAACCAGACAGAACTGGAGTAGAGGAAATAGAATTTACAGCAGGGAGAGAAGAACCTGGATGAGGAGAACCAGAACAGGAATTTGCTGAACCAGTGGCAGGCCAAAAGAAAGTGTGCAGCTGAGAAAGTGAAGGAGGAATAGACTGAGGAGGAGACATAGATTGAGACTGAAATGGAAAGGTACTCTCATAAAAAATAACATGTCTAGAAACAAAAATATGGCCAGTAGTAACATCAAGACATCTATACCCTTTGGTAGATGGAACATAACCAATAAAGACACAAGGGATAGATCTAGGCTGAAGTTTGTGACTGGTGTAAGGTCTAAGCCAAGGAAAACACCTACAACCAAAAACTTTGAGAAATTGTGACTGGTGTAAGGTCTCAGCCAAGGAAAACATCTACAACCAAACACTTTGAGAAAGGAGTAATCAGGTGAGTGATGAAACAAAGTTTGAAAAGGAGTGAGATTACTAAGCTTGGAAGTAGGAAGTCTGTTAATAAGAAATACTGAGGTGGCAAGAGCATCAAACCAATAGGACAAAGGAAGAGCAGATTGATGCATTAGGGCAATAGTAGTTTCAATTAAGTGCCTATGCTTCCTCTCAGCTACTCCATTCTGAGCAGGAGTATGAGGACAACTAAGTTGATGTTCAATGCCCTTATCTTTTAAAAATTGCTGAAACTTATTTGCTAAATATTCCCCTCCATTATCACTTCTAAGGACTTGAAGCTTAGTGGTAAATTGAGTCTCAACAAAGGCCTTGAATTCAACAAATTTAGAAAATACCTCACTTTTGTAAGTCAGAGGAAATAGCCAAGTAAATTTACTGTAATCATCAATGAAAAGAACATAGTACTTAAAATGTGAAATAGATGCATTAAAGGGTCCCCATACATCAGAATGAATAAGAGCCAATGGTTGATTTACAGTGGAATTGGAAAGAAGAAATGGCAACCTATGACTTTTAGAAACACAGCAATGTGTGCACAGCTTATTATCATTAGAACTAGGTACATTAGTGGGTAACAAATTTTGGGATACAAGCACTTGCAGCTTATTACTAGAAGGATGACCTAATCTACTATGCCAAGTGCTCTTGCTGCAAGAAGAAGGTCTAGTGGAAGCTTTGAAGCAAGTTGTGGAAGAAGTTCCAAGAACAACAGATGAAGCTGAGAGAGAGTAAAGACCAGCTGTGTGATGACCTTTATGAAGAATTTGCTTGGAAAACTTGTCCTGTATAATGAAACAATCAGCATCAAAAGTAATGGTGCAATTGTTATCTTTTATGAATTGATGAACTGACAAACGATTGGTAGAAATGGAAGGAACATGAAGCAAATTATGAAGATAGAAAGAAGTACTTGGTGTAGGAAGCAAACCATTTCCAGTGTGATGAATTGGCAGAGTAGAACCATCGCCTATAGTTACATGATCAGAACCTTGATAAGGCTGAAATTGAGTGAAATTATTAAGATCATTGGTGAAATGAGTGGTGGCTCCAGAATCTAAGAACCAATTGGAACTAGGGACAGATGCAGTAGAGGTAGATTGATATTCTGGGATAGATGCAGCAGAGGCAGACTGAAACTGAAATGCTGGAGCAGCAGAAGTGGTGGAAGAAGAGGCAACATATGCTTTAGACTGTGATCCTCTTCCTTGTGAAGAAGAGGAGTGAAAAGTTTGATCCATTCTGTGCCAGCAATCCATGGCTGAGTGGTTTGATTTGCCACATATTTGACAAATCAGTTGTGGATGATGCGAAAATGAAAATGAAGATGATCTGCCTTGTCCTCCATTGCCTTGTCCTCCACTGCCGTGTCCTCCACCTCGATAGATGTTACCTTGTCCTCCATCTCTGTACATATGTTTATAAAATCTGCCTGAATTTCCTGAATTATTACCTTTATATCCACCTCTGTTGTAACCTTTAGAACTTCCTCTAGAATAAGGTCTGGTAGCAGTATAAGCAAATGGAAGATCTGATGTGTGAGCTTGTTTAAGAAAGCCTTCAATATGAATGGATTCAGAACATAATAGGGAAGATAAGGCAGTAATAGAGATAGGTTCAGATCTGGTACAAATGGATGTTTTAAAAGCATTGTACTCATTAGGTAGTCCATTTAGAGTAAGTAAAACCAGATCTTCATCATGAATTGGTGAGCCAGCAAGACTTAAGTGATCAGCAATAGTTTTGATTTGACAGAGATAGTCCTCCATTGTTGAATTCTTCTTGGTAAGATGATTGAGCTTAGTTTTCAATTGATGTACATGTGATCTAGACAAGGAGGTGAATCTTGTAGCCAATGTAGTCCATACTTCATGACTAGTGATACAATGCAGAACAGATGTGTATATGGATGAAGACAGTGTAGCAGTAATACAACTAAGTAAATGTGCATCAACAGTAATCCATTCTGTGTAGTCTGGATTGACTACAGCATTATGATTCTCATCCAGAATTGTGGAAGAAGGACATTTCTTTGATCCATCAACAAATCCAAGTAGATTTGTGGCTCGTAATATGTTTTGGAACTGACTTCTCCATATCAGATAATTTGTAGGCTCAAGTTTGATTGGAACAAACGAATTTAGATTGGAGATGAGCAGAGTGAGATTGGAAGGTAAAGAAGCACTGGTAGATATACCTGATGAAGAAGCTGCCATTGCTGATTCTTGATGAAGATTCACCATTGATAGATTGAAGATGAAGTTTTTGATGCTCGCAAGAGCTAGAATGCTCTGATACCATAAAGTGAATATGAAGCTTATATTTTCATTATTAAAAATAGCTTCTGTACAGTTATATTTATATACAACAATTGTAACTCTAGTAACTAGTTAACTAACCTAAGGTACAGTTATAACAACTTTCTAACTAACACACTAACTAACACATCACTATATGTAACACATGCACCACTATCTCTAACTGATCTGTAACAGATTTGTATAGCTTCTGCTGTATCAATCTGCTGCAGAAAGGAGCTCAGCTCTGTGGCTTCAACTACAACTCAACTTCTCTTCTTCTGCAGCTATAGGCTGATCTGTAGCTGCTGTTGCAGAGACATTATTAGGCCCCTTCAAGCTGATGGGAGAGGGAAGAACCATAAGCTTGGACTGAAGATAAGTAAAGCGGGAAAGAGACAGAGGTTTGGTGAAAATATCTGCCACCTGATCAGATGTTGGAATATGACAAATGGAAAGTTGTTTAGCAGCTACTCTTTCTCTAACATAGTGATAGTCCACCTCGATATGTTTAGTTCGGGCATGAAAAACAGGATTGGAAGACAGAGATATGGCAGATATATTATCACACCATAAAGTAGGAGAAGGAGAAGGAACATGCAATTCAGAGAGAAGCATGCCAAGCCAACTTAGCTCAGCAGCAGTGTGAGCCAGTGCTCTATATTCAGCTTCAGTGGAGGATCTAGCCACAGTAGGCTGCTTTTTCGCAGACCATGAGACCAAATTAGGACCAAGAAAAACACAGAAGCCAGTAGTGGAACGTCTATCCAGGGAATTGCCAGCCCAATCAGAGTCTGAAAAGGCATGTAGTGTAAGAGGTCCAGGACTAAATTGCAGACCATAGCCAATAGTGCCTTTGAGATAGCGGAGCAGTCGTTTAACCATAACAAAGTGGTGAACAAGAGGTTGGTGCATAAATTGACAAGCAAAGTTCACTGCAAAAGCAATATCTGGTCTGGTGATGGTTAGGTATTGGAGGCCTCCAACAATACTTCTGTAGAGAGATGGGTTGGAACAAGGTAAATGATCATTAGGAGAAGAAGAAGGTTTAAGAGCCATGGGAGAAGAGTATGGCTTGCAGTCAGCCATATTAGCTTTTACAAGCAACTCAGAAGCATACTTTTGCTGAGATAAGAAATAGCCCATAGGAGATGAGGACACAGAGATGCCAAGGAAGTAATTAAGCAACCCAAGCTCCTTCATAGCAAAAGCACCATGCATTTGAGTAATCAAAGTAGTGATATAAGCACCATCACTACCAGTTAACAAGATATCATCAACATAAATGAGGAGAATGGTAATGGAGTCTGCTGTCTTCTTGACAAACAAGGATGAATCACAATGACTAGAGATAAAACCACAAGATAGTAAAAAGGAAGAGAAGGTAGAAAACCATGCCCGGGGAGCCTGTTTAAGACCATAAAGAGCTTTATGCAATTTGCAAACCAAATTAGGATGAGAAGCATCAATGAATCCTTGAGGTTGTTGCATATAGACTTCCTCCTCTAAAACACCATGCAAAAAGGCATTAGATATATCCAGCTGCCGAATAGACCATTGAAAATGTAGAGCTAAGGATAGAAGAACTCTGACTGTAGGTTGCTTGGCAACAGGACTAAAAGTCTCATGATAATCAATGCCCTCAGTTTGGAGAAACCCTTTTGCTACAAGTCGAGCCTTATACTGAGCAATGGAGCCATCTGAATTTCTTTTAAGTCTATAAACCCATTTGCAGCCAATAGCAATTTTGTCTGGAGGTAAAGGCACAAGAGACCAAGTGCCTTGTCTTTGCAAGGCTTGAAACTCATCTAACATAGCTGCCTGCCATTTAGGAGAGGCAGAAGCAGCTTGAAAAGTAGCAGGTTCAGTGGGAGAAAAAGAAGTGAGAAGGCAGTCAGCATGGAGAGAGTGAGACTTAGACCTGGTGAGCATGGGATGAGTATTTGAAGTAGAAGCAGGAAAAGGTAAATCAATGGAGATGGAAGAAATGGGAATTGATGGAACAAAACCAGAAACTGCAACAGGTGCAGGTCTAGAATCAGCAGGTCTAGAACCAGAAACAACAACTGCATCAGGGACAGAAACTGAACCAGAACCTGCAACTTCAAGGTGTTCAGAACTAGAAGAGGGAGTCAAATGAGAACCAGACAGAACTGGAGTAGAGGAAATAGAATTTACAGCAGGTAGAGAAGAACCTGTAGGATGAGAACCAGAACAGGAATTGACTGAATCAGTGACAGGCCAAAAGAAAGTTTGCAACTGAGAGAGTGAAGGAGGAACAGACTGAGGAGAAGACATAGATGAAGACTGAAATGGAAAGGTATTCTCATCAAAAATGACATGTCTGGAAACAAAAATATGGCCAGTAGCAACATCAAGACATCTATACCCTTTGGTAGAGGGAACATAACCAATAAAGACACAAGGGACAGATCTAGGCTGAAGTTTGTGATTTGTGTAAGGTCTAATCCAAGGAAAACACCTACAACCAAAAACTTTGAGAAATGAGTAATCAGGTGAGTGATGAAACAAAGTTTGAAAAGGAGTGAGATTACTAAGCTTGGAAGTAGGAAGTCTGTTAATAAGAAATACTGAGGTGGCAAGAGCATCAAACCAATAGGTCAATGGAAGAGCAGATTGATGCATTAGGGCAATAGTAGTTTCAATTAAGTGCCTATGCTTCCTCTCAGCTACTCCATTCTGAGCAGGAGTATGAGGACAACTAAGTTGATGTTCAATGCCCTTATCTTTTAAAAATTGCTGAAACTTATTTGCTAAATATTCCCCTCCATTATCACTTCTAAGGACTTGAAGCTTAGTGGTAAATTGAGTCTCAACAAAGGCCTTGAATTCAACAAATTTAGAAAATACCTCACTTTTGTAAGTCAGAGGAAATAGCCAAGTAAATTTACTGTAATCATCAATGAAAAGAACATAGTACTTAAAATGTGAAATAGATGCATTAAAGGGTCCCCATACATCAGAATGAATAAGAGCCAATGGTTGATTTACAGTGGAATTGGACAGATGAAATGGCAACCTATGACTCTTAGAAACACAGCAATGGGAGCACAGCTTATTATCATTAGAACTAGGTACATTAGTGGGTAACAAATTTTGGGATACAAGCACTTGCAGCTTATTACTAGAAGGATGACCTAATCTACTATGCCAAGTGCTCTTGCTGCAAGAAGAAGGTCTAGTGGAAGTTTTGAAGCAAGTTGTGGAAGAAGTTCCAAGAACAACAGATGAAGCTGAGAGAGAATAAAGACCAGCTGTGTGATGACCTTTATGAAGAATTTGCTTGGAAAAATTATCCTGTATAATGAAACAATCAGCATCAAAAGTAATGGTGCAGTTGTTATCTTTTATGAATTGATGAACTGACAAAAGATTGGTAGAAAGGGAAGGAACATGAAGCAAATTATGAAGTAGCATGCCAAGCAAGCATAACTCAGCAGCAGGCTGTGAGCCAATGCTTCTGTATTCAGCTTCGTAGATGATCAGCCACAGTTAAAACATCCATCCGTACCAGAATCTGAACCTATCTCTATTGCTGCCTTGTCTTCCTTATTATGTTCTGAATCTATTCACATTGAAGGCTTCCTGAAACAAAACACTACAGCAGACTTCCCATTTGCTTATGCTGCTAACAGAACTTATTCTAGAGGGAATTCTAGAGGTTACACCAGAGATGGTTCTAAAAGTAACAACTCAGGAAATTCAGCAGATTTTATCAAAATACTTACAGAGTGGAGACAAGGTAACACCTATAGAGGTGGAGGACAAGGCAGAGGTGGAGGCCAAGGCAGAGGTGGAGGCCAAGGTAGATCATCTTTCATCATTCAGACCAACATGGACTGATTTGTCAAATTTGTGGCAAATCAACCACTCAGCCATGGATTGCTGGCACAGAATGGATCAAACTTTTCACTCCTCCTCTTTACAAGGAAAAGGATCACAGTCTAAGGCCTATGTTGCCTCTTCTTCTTCACCACTTCTGCTGCATCTGTCCCAGAATATCAGTCTGCCTATGCTACATCTGTCCCTGATTCCAATTGGTTCTTAGATTCTGGAGCAACAACTCATTTCACCAATGATCTTAATAATTTCACTCAATTTCAGCCTTATCAAGGTTCTGATCATGTTACTATAGGAGATGGTTCTACTCTGCCCATTCATCACACTGGAAATGGTTTGTTCCTACACCAAGTACTTCCTTTCAC
>NW_021025506.1:30008-48718 GCF_004153795.1 Camellia sinensis
GTAAACCTCATGCCGTATCTCAAAGAGTCACTATCCTATTTAAATCACATCATCTTATTTAAGTCACATCACCTCTAACACATCACTTCAAACCCAACCCAAACCCAACCCATATTTCATAAAAAGTCAAAAAGTGCACTTATTTAGTCTTCCCAAACTTGGCCTAAATAACTTACAAACCATAGTTGAATTTTAAATCATGCTAAGTATAAAATTAAAAATAAAAAAGAAGTCTAGTAAAAGGAGTTTTATCTTTGTATTAGAAAACAAATATTATTTTAACTGAGGTACGTACGGCTTGAGTCTAGGTACACCAAAAATTTAGAAGAAAAATTTTGCGTACGTTTTTTGTATACCCAGTATGTATGTAGAAATATCATATGAAATATCATACGTCAGTAAGTGCCCAATATGAATACGACATGTTTTTCAAAGTATCCATACTTTATAGTTGTTTGCTCGTAGGCTGAAACTACACTATTAATCAATAAATGTTACGTGTATTAAAAAAATAAAAAAATAAAAATTAATAAACAGTCTAAATTCATTGTGTTAAGTCATCTAACGCAACGAATTTTGATCGCACATCTTTTATAAACACACAAAATAATACATAATACATACGAAAGGCATTGTGCATTCATATTCCATATCTTACGACCGGTTTTGTGTTTGTAAACTGATTCATCATATCCTCACTAATGGCATTGTTCTATGCATAGCCAACTTGAACATAAAAGGTGTGGGAAAAAAAACAAAAAGAATGTACTCACACTGAACTTGTAGTGCCTAACCGTGGACTCGACCAATGCTGGAAGCAGGAACGCTGCCACCAACACCGCTGCCTGAATCCGATAGTATGCCATTTCTCTCTCTCAATCTCTCTCTGTGTGTGTTATGGACTTGTATGAATAAAAGTATTTTCAATGAGGCTTTGGTATTTAATAAGACACAAAGATGACTGATCACCTCAACATTATAAACGAATAAATCTTGGATGCCAAGTCGTTTTAACCTGTTAGGTAAGCAAGTAAAGATAACCATGGTGTTTGTATTTCCCCTCCTCAAGTTTTCTTGCAAATTACATAAAGTAGTTTTCCGTCTTACGACTAAAATAAGTTTGGAAGTAAGCTAAAATGAAGCTCTTGTTGCCTCTTTCAATTGACTGCTACCTCGAACTCCTTGAAACTTACATCGCAGCTGCAATATCCCTCTACCTCGCTCTCCCCGAAAGCATGAGAATTTACAAAAAAACAAATTATTTAGCTTATATGATATGTGAGTGAATAATATCCTCCTTTGTGTAGTTTTTTCAATCTGGGACTTTAGTCCTTATTTGGCGCAAAGGTCCACAACTTTGTGAGTTTTTGCCTAACCCAAGTCCATATCCCTAACAGGCTAGTTGGACCTATGGTTCAAAGCCTAATCTATTAGCCATAATAGGCCACTCGTCAAACTATTCGTTCCGTCACTAATCTTAATAGCAGCACAACAATTACTGTATTTGCACATTAACATGAAACACCGCTCCATACTACAAAATCAGAAACCAACAAACAATTGTTCACAGATTCCAAACTGCAAAATTATGCAGTTACAACATATCAATAACAACAGTACACAATTTACAATTCCAAAACTGCAAAATTATACACTTACGACATATCAATATCAAAACACCAGAATTCACAATTCCAAAATACAACTTCAAAACACATTACACTATACGACAAACAAAATCAACAAAATCAAAATCAAACAAACAAAATTCGCCAAACACAAACCACATATCACGCAAATTTGCTTATATATATATACATACATATATGTCGACAAAATACAAACCACATACACACACAGACATATATATATATATATACATATATATGTATATCTATGTATCGACAGATACATACATACACATACATATATCTATCACCAGAGAGAGAGAGAGAGAGAGAGAGAGAGAGAGAGAGAGACAACGTACGAAGATATCGCCTGTACACACAGATTCAAATCGCACAACCAGATCCACCTCACAGCACAATGAGATCGACCACACAGCACAATGAGATCGCCACAACGAAGAGAAATCGAGATCGCGGAGACGAAGATTTGATTTCCTTTTTTTCAACGAAGCAAAAATTTGATTTCTCACGTACATATAGATCTCAAAACAAAGGGTAACACAGTCATTTAAAAATACGAAAATAAAAAACGGGACCTCTGGGTATAAAACTAAAAAAACTGTGGACCTATTAAACTATTAAAAATAAATTGGGATTAGAAGGGAAATAGATCTCCTACATAGGACTACATGGTAATTTTCCCTTATTTTTTGGATACAAATCTAACATATATGAAAGACTTGCACTATGGGCCTCATTATGAGTAATGAAAACTGTTATTTGTTAAAAATAAAATGAAGGTAAAGGAGAAGGAGAAAGCAACGACGAAGGTGAAGGAGAAGGACAAAGCAACGACAAAGGTGAAGAAGAAGAGGTCAACAACAGTGGTGGCAAAGACTAAGGATAATGGGTTCATGGACAACACAGAAAATACAACAACTGAGTCTACACCAGCAATATCTGTGGAGAGCCAACTTGGAGTACATAAGACAACATCGGGGGATCTTGAGGCACAAGTAATGGATTAAGAGCATAGAGCCGCAGCAGGATCAACAGGGACGATAGTTCATTCCATAACAACCAGCATCTCAATGAACCACAACACAAATCCTATTGGAAAGGCTTCGATAAGAAACCAACAGGACAACACTAGCAGCACTGGAGCTACCAGAACCTTCAAAGAAACCTCAACAACTCCATTCTCAATAAGCGAAGAGGTTCTAGCACCATCTTCGACACGAAACTAGAAACTCCATTCCAAGAAGCAAATAAGGAGGGGGACTATCATACCATTTCCCTATCCCCTACGGAAATCTACAGAATCAGAAACCCTTGGCTGAACTCCATCATCATTAAACTTCTAGGAAGGAATTTAGATTTCACCTACCTCTTAACCAAAATGAAAGTAATCTGGAAACCTATCAGTGCCATTCATGGGCTGGATTTAGGAAATCACTTCTATCTGATCAAATTTCATAAGGAGGCAGATCTGAATAAAGTCCTTATAGCGATCCCGGTTTTGCCCCGACCTTCATTGTGTCCCGGATTTAGGTTCCGTGGTTGAATATTGTATCAATGTCTTGTTCTTCCCCTTTGACTCTTTGTATTTGAGTTTTAGAACGTATTGGGCGAGTTTGGAACAGGTTGGTTGTAGCTTGGTTTAGATTGTTATTGCCTAGATTTTGACATCTTCGCTCGAGCAAGGCTTCTTGCGCTCGAGCGAGCCTTGTGTAATTTGCTTCTTCGCTTGAGCGAGGTTTGAGGGTCTACAAGTTTCTCTTCCAAATGCAATTTTTTTTTTCTGGAAAGGGGAAGTTCTTCGCTCGAACGAAGATTCTTGCGCTCGAGCAAGCATGGTGAAATTGCTTCTTCGCTTGAGCGAGACTTCTTACGCTCGAGCGTGCATGTGCGTCTGTGGCAGATGTCACAACCCAAACCCGCCCCTGTAGGTTTAGCATCGTAACTGGCCAGTAATCCGTGGATTACCCAAGGCCTCTAAATACATTAACAAATAGTAAGGGGCTGAGGAAGCAATATACATAACATAAACAAGGTCTAATGAGCTGTGATAACGTACATGGGATAGAACATTTCAAAACTTATTTATATACATAACATACCAGTCAAAATACTTCAATATTTACAAAGTGTACTTCTAAACGCCTGACTTTACAAAACATTTACAAGACCAGCATGAACACAAAACAGCCATGAGACTTGACTCCAGGCGGAACCTCCTCGGGAGGCGCAAGGGTTAGCTGACAAAACCATGGCATAGGCCGTCAATTCTAGGCCTAATCACCAGCTTGCTCACCTACATACATAATATAAACAGTGAGCTAAAGTCCAGTGAATAATAACAGAGTAAAGGGGTTTAATGAATGATGTCCATCACAGAGTTAGAAATCAGATTCATATCAAAACAGATTCATATACTTGTTCGTAATCATTTCCATATTCAGGTTTTTCACATAAGCATACATGGTACATCCAATAGCGTTAACATATCTGATGACCCATGAAGGGACCTGATGACCCATAAGGGACAGCCCTGAAGGCATTCTGATGACTCATGTGCACAGAGACGTTCTGATGACCCATAAAGGGATGCATATCACGTGATGCTAAAGATGCCATGGTTAACTTTCAGAATCTTGGACAATCATTCATTCGGTTCAAACATATCATAGCATTTCCAAGAATCAATTATTTCGTATCATAGTATTCCGAAAATACATAACATTGAACCTAACTTTACAAAGTTACTACTCACAGATGATTGATAGCTCTAACTAGATGGTAAGGCAGCACTCCACTTGTTTTGAGGTGCGTGACCTACATGAACACATATACAACACACACTTGAACATCCTTTCGAATTACACATAACTTGTTTTGTTTGTTCTTAATGTGTTTCTACCCTTTAATTTCCATTAAGGAGTCTTAAACATGGCTTAGGAATGCCTAGGATGGAATGGGGATGCAAGAATGCCTTTAAAACACTTTTCAAAATTTTCAGAAAATAGGGGTCCCGCTCGAGCGTGGGTTCCCCCGCTCGAGTGGACATGCAAACAAAAGGTCCCCGCTCGAGTGTGAGTTCTTACGTACAAGAGGACTGTAAAAGTACTGGATGCTCGAAAATCATGCTCGATGGGCGCTGGATACCCGCTCGAGCGTAAGACACAAGTCCTCGCTCGAGCGTTCAATTCCCCGCTCGAACGGACTGCAAACCCATGCAAAGTACTGGATACACGAAATTTCCGCACGAGCGTTACTTTTCCCGCTCGAGCAGACTGCATGAGCTCAGGCTTCACGCTCGAGCGTGAAAGTCCCCACTCGAGCGTAGGTCAATTTTCTGGAAAATCCAGATTGACCTCCCAAGCTCAAACTCGACATTCAACTCACCAAAACTTATTTTTCTGGGCCAAAACTTTGAAAAACCCTTGGTAACTCATAACACAACATGTTTAAAGGTTCAATTCAAGAAATCATGGCCCAAGAGTAAACCAATTATGCACAAATTCAACATGAAACTTTACATTAACTCATGTACATGATTTGTATGCAATTCCTTGAGTCCAAATCTTCCAAAACATGACTAAATGCAATGTTTATCCCAAAAACATGATCAACTATGATAATATGACATGGAATCATGAAAAAAATTATGACATGCATGCAAAGATTCTTGAAAATCAACTCCAAAACATGGAAATTTATGCATGCATGCATGGATGGACTCCCAATTCAACATTATGAGCTAAGTCTTGACTTTAATCTTCCACATTACCAAGAACCATGCAAGAAATGGCTTAATTACACAACCAAAGGGTGAACATCCTACCTTAGGTCTTCAATTCAAGGTCTAAGAGCTCAATTTTGTGATTGTCCTCCAATTCCTCTAGATTTCAAGCCAAGATGACAAGATGAACTCAATTTCCCTCACTCTCCCTCTCTTAGTCGGTTTGGGGACTCAAGAAATGACTAAGAAGGTTTTGTGAATTAAGGCTCAAAGTGATTATGAAGTGGGCCACTAGTGTGGCATTTTGGTAATTAAGCCAACTTATGCAATTTAACCTTATTTAATCTAATCTAATCATACCGAATCACATTTTAATTAAATTTACCATTACTTCACATAAATTCTAGCTAACACAAAGCATCAATCAATTTTGGATTCGGTCGCCGATAAGGCCATCAATTTGCAGTTTAAAGATATAAACATGAACAGATAATTTTATGGCAAACAGATAGAAACGCAAAGATAATGCAATGCTTGTGCAAATTAATTTCGGATTTTTTCTAAATTGCTGTTAGGCGTCATTAAGCACGAATTAATGTTAATCTAGGGTCGGGGTTATTACAGTCTTCCCTCCTTAAAAGAGTTTGGTCCCCAAACTCGAATTACCTTCGTTCTGGAATAACATTGGGTCCAAGGGAAACAACTCCGGATATCTTTTCGTCATCTCTTCTTCTGTTTCCTAGGTCGCATAGGTTGCCCCGTGGTTTTGCCAATAGACTGTCACCAACGGTATCTCTTTGTTTCTCAATCTCTTGATCCTGCGGTTCATAACTTGAATAGGTCTCTCATCGTAGGTGTAATCATCCTTCAACAGCACGTGTGTCGGCTCAATGACGTGGAGTGGATTTCTTAAGTATTCGCGAAGCATCGAGACATGAAACACATTGTGCATATGTTCCATTACCGGTGGTAAAGCTACCCGATACGATACTGGATTGATCTTCTCAAGGATTTCATAAGGTCCAATGTACCTTGGCGCCAACTTACCCTTAACACCAAATCGAGTTTGACCCTTCATCGGGGTCACTTTTATGAACACATGGTCTCCAACTTCATATTCCCTAACTCTTCTCCGGACATCAGCATAGCTTTTCTACCGACTCTGTGCAGTTTTCAAACGTTGTTGGATTAATTTCACTTTTTCGGTCATTTCTTGTACAAGTTCTGGTCCCAACAAAGGTGTATCACCTCATATAACTTCTCCATTTCAAGCAGCCACGTCTCTGCTTTCAATGGTTCAATCCCACCATAGAATGTCAGCGGTTTCATTTTCATGAATTTCTGTGTCAAGTTGATGATGTCACTGTTATCTACTTCAGCTTGTATTGGCGGAGGTAGAGGGGGCAATGGTTGTTGTCTTTGTTGTTGCATTACTACTTTGGTTAAGGTCGCAAGCATTTGTTCCATTCTATTCATTCAGGCATCAGAGGACCCTGCCGTATCATTATCCCTTGCATTGTCCATTTGCTATAGGTAAACAAGACTTTATGTATTCAAATTCACATATTTATACTTGAATTTATGCTTTCAGACAATACACATAACATGCAGATGGAATGCCCCTACTTCTTACTATAACATCCTAAGCTCACATGGACCTGTGTGTGCGGTATAACTCGTGCTCTGATACCACTCTGTCACGACCCAAACCCGCCCCTGTAGGTTTAGCATCGTAACCGGCCAGTAATCCGTGGATTACCCAAGGCCTCTAAATACATTAACAAATAGTAAGGGGCTGCGAAAGCAATATACGTAACATAAACAAGGTCCAATGAGCTGTGATAACGTACATGGGACAGAACGTTTCAAAACTTATTTATATACATAACATACCAGTCAAAATACTTCAATATTTACAAAGTGTACTTCCCAAGGCCTGACTTTACAAAACATTCACAAGACCAGCATGAACAGAAAACAGCCATGAGACTTGACTCCAGACGGAACCTGCTCGAGAGGCGTAAGGGTTGGCTGACAAAACCATGGCATAGGCCGTCAATTCTGGGCCTGATCACCAGCTTGCTTGACTACATACATAATATAAACAGAGAGCTAAAGCCCAGTGAATAATAACAGAGTAAAAAGGTTTAATGAATGATGTCCATCACAGAGTTAGAAATCAGATTCATATCAAAACAGATTCATATACTTGTTCGTAATCATTTCCATATTCAGGTTTTTCACATAAGCATATGTGGTACATCCAATAGCGTTAACATATCTGAAGACCCATGAAGGGACTTGATGACCCATAAGGGACAGCCCTGAAGGCATTCTGATGACTCATGTGCACAGAGATGTGTTGATGACCCATAAAGGGACGCATATCATGTGATGCTAAGGATGCCACGGTTAACTTTCAGAATCTTGGACAATCATTCATTCGTTTCAAACATATCATAGCATTTCCAAGAATCAATTATTTCATATCATAATATTCCGAAAATACATAACGTTGAACATAACTTTACAAAGTTACTACTCACAGATGATTGATAGCTCTAATTAGATGGTAAGGCAGCACTCCACTTGTTTTGAGGTGCGTGACCTACATGAACACATATACAACACACACTTGAACATCCTTTCGAATTACACATAACTTGTTTCGTTTGTTCTTAATCTGTTTCTACCCTTTAATTTCCATTAAGGAGTCTTAAACATGGCCTAGGAATGCCTAGGCTGGAATGGGGATGCAAGAATGCCTTTAAAACACTTTTCAAAATTTTCAGAAAACAGGGGTCCCGCTCGAGCGTGGGTTTCGCCGCTCGAGCAGACATGCAAACAAAAGGTCCCCGCTCGAGCCTGAGTTCTTACGCTCGAGGAGACTGTAAAAGTACTGGATGCTCGAAAATACGCTCGATGGGCGCTCGATACCCGCTCGAGCGTGAGACACAAGTCCTCGCTCAAGCATTCAATTCCCCACTCGAGCGGACTGCAAACCCATGCAAAGTATTGGATACACAAAATTCCTGCTCGAGCGTTACTTTTCCTACTCGAGTAGACTGCATGAACTTAGGCTTCACGCTCAAGCGTGAAAGTCCCCGCTCGAGCGTGGGTCAATTTTTTGGAAAATTCAGATTGACCTCCCAAGCTCAAACTCGACATTCAACCCACCAAAACTTATTTTTCTGGGCCAAAACTTTGAAAAACCCTTGGTAACTCATAACCCAACATGTTTAAAGGTTCAATTCAAGAAATCATGGCCCAAGAGTAAACCAATTATGCACAAATTCAACATGAAACTTGACATTAACTCATGTACATGATTTGTATGCAATTCCTTGAGTCCAAATCTTCCAAAACATGACTAAATGCAATGTTTATCCCAAAAACATGATCAACTATGATAATATGACATGGAATCATGAAAGAAATTATGACATGCATGCAAAGATTCTTGAAAATCAACTCCAAAACATGGAAATTTATGCATGCATGCATGGATGGACTCCCAATTCAACATTATGAGCTAAGTCTTGACTTTAATCTTCCATATTACCAAGAACCACGCAAGAAATGGCTTAATTACACAACCAAAGGGTGAACATCCTACCTTAGGTCTTTAATTCAAGGTCTAGGTGCTCAATTTTGTGATTGTCCTCCAATTCCTCTAGATTTCAAGCCAAGATGACAAGATGAACTCAATTTCCCTCACTCTCCCTCTCTTAGTCGGTTTGGGGACTCAAGAAATGACTAAGAAGGTTTATTAATTAAGGCTCAAAGTGATTATGAAGTGGGCCACTAGTGTGGCATTTTGGTAATTAAGCCAACTTATGCAATTTAACTTGATTTAATCTAATTTAATCATACTGAATCACATTTTAATTAAATTTGCGATTACTTCACATAAATTCTAGCTAACACAAAGCATCAATCAATTTCGGATTCGGCCGCAGATAAGGTCTTCAATTTGCAGTTTAAAGATATCAACATGAATAGATAATTTTATGGCAAACAGATAGAAACGCAAAGATAATGCAATGCTTGTGCAAATTAATTCCGGATTCCTTCTAAATTGCTGTTAGGCGTCATTAAGCATGAATTAATGTTAATCTAGGGTCGGGGTTATTACAGTCTTCCCCCCGTAAAAGAGTTTGGTCCCCAAACTTGAATTACCGTCGTTCTGGAATAACATTGGGTCTAAGGGAAACAACTCCGGATATCTTTTCATCATCTCTTCTTCTGTTTCCTAGGTCACATAGGTTGCCCCGTGGTTTTGCCAATCGACTTTCACCAACGGTATCTCTTTGTTTCTCTATCTCTTGATCCTGCGGTTCACAACTTGAATAGGCCTCTCCTCGTAGGTGTAATCATCCTACAACAGCACGTGTGTCGGCTCAATGACGTGGAGTGGATCTCTCATGTATTCGCGAAGCATCGAGACATGAAACACATTGTGCATATGTTCTATTACCGGTGGTAAAGCTACTCGATACGACACTGGATTGATCTTCTCAAGGATTTCATAAGGTCCAACGTACTTTGGCGCCAACTTACCCTTAACACCAAACCGAGTTTGACCCTTCATCGGGGTCACTTTTATGAACACATGGTCCCCAACTTCATATTCCCTAACTCTTCTCCGGACATCAGCATAGCTTTTCTGCCGACTCTGTGCAGTTTTCAAACGTTGCTGGATCAATTTCACTTTTTCGGTCATTTCATGTACAAGTTCTGGTCCCAACAAAGGTCTATCACCTACTTCAGCCCAACATATTGGAGAACGACACTTCCTTTCATACAAGGCCTCATAAGGCGCCATTTCAATGCTTAAATGGTAGCTGTTGTTGTACACAAATTCGGCCAATGGCAAGTAGGTCTCCCAATTCCCCTGGAAGTCTAATACACACATTCTGAGCATGTCCTCTAAAGTTTGGTTAGTTCGTTCAGTTTGTCCATCTGTCTGTGGGTGATAGGCACTACTCAGTCTCAATTCGGTCCCCAAAGCCTGTTGCAAACTTTGCCAAAATCTTGACACAAACTTTGAATCCCTGTCAGACACCATAGACACTAGCACTCCATGCAACCTCACAATTTCAGTCATATAGATATTGGCCAATTTGTCAGCATTATAAATAGTTTTGACAGGCAGAAAATGGGCAGACTTAGTTAAACGGTCTACAATAACCCAGATAGAGTCCATACCTCGAGAAGAACGAGGCAATCCCACAATGAAGTCCATGGTAATGTGTTTCCATTTCCATTCCGGTATTGGGAGTAGTTGTAGCAAACCAGCGGGCCGTTGATGTTCAGCTTTAACCTGTTGGCAATGTAGACATCTAGCCACAAAATCGGCAATACTCCTTTTCATTCCAGGCCACCAAAAATTCTATTTCAAGTTGTGATACATTTTTGTGTTCCCTGGGTGCATAGCAAACTTACTACTGTGAGCTTCGGTCATAACCCGTTTCCTCAAATCATCGCAATCGGGTACACAAAGACGGTTCTAAAATTTCAGCACATCATTCTCAAACACAAATCCTGGCCTTGGCTTCCAATTAAATTCCTCTATAATCTTTTTTAAGTGTTCATCTTCACATTGTTTTTGTTTGATCTCATCAAGGATAGTAGGTTGAGCAGAAGTAGCAGATAACAACCCATCTTGCTCTAGGTCACTTGGCAATTCTTTTTCGGTTGGACAACAAACATGACAAACCTGCACCGGATTTTCGGCTCAAGGCGTCTGCTACGGTGTTAGCCTTTCCTGGATGATACAAGATTTGTAGATCATAATCATTGATTAACTCTAACCATCGCCTCTGTCTCATATTCAATTCCTTTTGGATGAAGAAGTATTTCAAGCTCTTATGGTCTGTGTACACCTCGCAAGTCACCCCATACAAGTATTTCAAGCTCTTCTGGTCTATGTACACCTCGCAAGTCACCCCATACAAATAGTGGCACCATATTTTCAGAGCAAACACCACAGCCGCTAATTCAAGGTCATCTGTTGGGTAATTCTTTTCATGAGGTCGAAGTTGTCTAGAAGCATAGGCAATCACCCTTCCGTTTTGCATTAGTACACACCCCAAGCCTTTATAATAAGCATCGCTGTACACTTGAAACCCATCAGTACCATTAGGCAAAGTTAAGATTGGTGCAGTCACTAACCTGGTTTTCAACTCTTGGAAAGTTGCCTCTCTTTGTTCATTCCAGTCAAATGGCACATTTTTCTGAGTTAATTGAGTCAATGGCAGGGCAAGCTTGGAAAAGTCTTTCACAAATCTCCGGTAGTAACCTGTAAGTCCCAGAAAACTTTAGACTTCTGTCACATTTGTGGGTCTAGGCCAATCCACAACGGCTTCAATTTTCTGAGGGTCAACAGAAACTCCATCCTTGTTGATTATATGTCCCAAAAATGCTACACTGTCAAGCCAGAATTTGCATTTCGACAGTTTAGCATACAACCTCTTTTCTCTCAAAGTTTGCAAGGTAGTTCTCAGATGGTTCTCATGTTCCTCCCTATCTTTAGAGTAGATCAAAATGTCATCAATAAATACAACAATGAATTCATCAAGGTACTTTTTAAAACCCTATTCATTAGGTCCATAGAAGCCGCAAGTGCATTTGTTACTCCAAAAGGCATTACCAGAAATTCATGATGTCTATATCTAGTTCGGAATGCAGTTTTCTCTACGTCTTCTGCTCTAACTTTTAACTGATGATAACCGGACCTAAGGTCAATTTTAGAGAACACTTTGGCCCCTTGGAGTTGATCAAACAAATCATCTATCCGAGGAAATGGATATTTGTTCTTAATAGTCACTTTGTTCAGTTCTCGGTAGTCTATACATAACCTTAGAGACCCATCTTTCTTTTTAACAAACAGGACTGGAGCACTCCAGGGTGAAGTGCTCGGACGGATAAATTTCTTATCTAAAAGTTCCTGTAGTTGAGCTTTCAGTTCTTTCAGTTCAGAAGTTGACATCCTATATGGAGTCTTGGAAATGGGCTGTGTTCCAGGTGTTACATCGATGGTGAATTCTATTTCCCTATCAATTAACTCCCCAGGTAAGTCATTTGGAAACACGTTGGGAAATTCACAAGCAACCGGGATAGTTTCTACATTAGCTCCGTCAGATGGTGCAGTCAGTACATAACACAAATAACATCTACATCCCTTTCGAAGCAGTTTTACGGCCTTCAAAGCTGAAATCAAATATGGAGGAGGAACTACCCCATTCCCAATAAAAGTAAATTCAGGCATACCCGGTGGTCTAAACACAACAGATTTATGTGCACAGTTAATGGTAGCACAGTACTTAGTCAACCAGTCCATTCCCAAAATACAGTCGAAATGACTAATGTTCAAAGGCAACAAATCAACATATAACATCATATCACCAATCACAATATCACATGCAGGATAAACATGAGTACACATCATAGAACTTCCAGACGGCGTAGACACAGATAACACATATGTCATAAGTTCTAGTGGTCTAGTCAATTTCCGAGAGAAAGCATGCGATACAAAGGAATGCGTAGAACCAGAATCTATCAGTACACATGCATTTTGAGAACATACAGAGAGTGTACCTGACACCACAATATAGGTGTTTGGTACGTCACCAGGCACTAGGGCGAACACTCGACCTTGTCTCAGAGGCTCCTTCCCGGTATTTGCTTTTGCATTAGGTTTGGCCGTAGAGGCGGAGCCAGCTGAACTTGCCGCTAGATGGTTGGCGTTTTTGAACCTGACAGGACAATCCTTCATTACATGACCAATTTTTCCATATCTGAAACAGGCACCCAAAACTCGATAACAAGTCCCCCTGTGTTTCTTACCACATTCTGGACAGGTCGGTATAGTACCACTACTTTGGCTTGAGCTACTGTAAGATCCTGTGTTATGCCTCTTACTCCCAAAGAATGAACAACCTTTTTTGAAGTTGTTCCCCAATCTTTTCCCTGTCCAATCAGTCCGTGGAACGAGAGTTTGTTTCTTTGCTACTAGAATGGATTCTGCCATTAATGCCCTATCCAAAACACTCACATATGTGGGTAGGTTCAAGACTCCTACCCTATCAAGTATGTCCAGAACCAATCCACCTTCAAACTTGCGGGCCTTCTTGTAGTCGGTATCTACCATATGGGGAGCAAACCTGGCCAGCTCAGTAAACTTGGCCTCATACTCGGCTACGAACATTCTACCTTGTTTGAGCTCCTGGAATTCTGAAACCTTCCGGTCTCGAAAGCACTGGGGAAAATACTTGTCATAGAAAATTGTATTGAACTGAGTCCATGTCATATTTCCATGGCCATTTCGAATTAGTAACCACCACATTTGGGCTTCATCCTTCAGGGTATAGGTGGCTAGGAGGACTTTCTGGATTTCTGAGCAAGGAAACACCTCGTATAACTTCTCCATTTCAAGCAACCACGTCTCTGCCTTTAATGGTTCAATCCCACCATAGAATGTCAGCGGTTTCATTTTCATGAAATTTTGTGTCAAGTTGATGATGTCACTGTTATCTACTTCAGTCTGTATTGGCGGAGGTAGAGGGGGCAATGGTTGTTGTCTTTGTTGTTGCATTACTACTTCGGTTAAGGTCGCAAGCATTTGTTCCATTCTATTCATTCGGGCATCAGAGGACCCTGCCATATCATCATCCCTTGCATTGTCCATTTGCTATAGGTAAACAAGAATTTATGTATTCAAATTCACATATTTATACTTGAATTTATGCTTTCACACAATACACATAACATGCAGATGGAATGCCCCTACATCTTACTACAACATCCTAAGCTCACATGGACCTGTGTGTACGGTATAACTCATGCTCTGATACCACTCTGTCACGACCCAAACCCGCCCCTGTAGGTTTAGCATCGTAACCGGCCAGTAATCCGTGGATTACCCAAGGCCTCTAAATACATTAACAAATAGTAAGGGGCTGCGGAAGCAATGTACGTAACATAAACAAGGTCCAATGAGCTATGATAACGTACATGGGACAGAACATTTCAAAACTTATTTATATACATAACATACCAGTCAAAATACTTCAATATTTACAAAGTGTACTTCCCAAGGCCTGACTTTACAAAACATTCACAAGACCAGCATGAACACAAAACAGCTATGAGACTTGACCCCAGACGGAACCTGCTCGAGAGGCGCAAGGGTTAGTTGACAAAACCATGGCATAGGCCGTCAATTCTGGGCCTGATCACCAGCTTGCTTGCCTACATACGTAATATAAACAGTGAGCTAAAGCCCAGTGAATAATAACAGAGTAAAAGGGTTTAATGAATGATGTCCATCACAGAGTTAGAAATCATATTCATATCAAAACAGATTCATATACTTGTTCGTAATCATTTCCATATTCAGGTTTTTCACATAAGCATATGTGGTACATCCAATAGCGTTAACATATCTGATGACCCATAAAGGGACCTGATGACCCATGAAGGGACCTGATGACCCATAAGGGACAGCCCTGAAGGCATTCTGATGACTCATGTGCACAGAGACGTGCTGATGACCCATAAAGGGACGCATATCATGTGATGCTAAGGATGCCACGGTTAACTTTCAGAATCTTGGACAATCATTCATTCGTTTCAAACATATCATAGCATTTCCAAGAATCAATCATTTCATATCATAATATTCCAAAAATACATAACATTGAACATAACTTTACA
Source organism: Camellia sinensis (assembly GCF_004153795.1). NCBI lineage: Eukaryota > Viridiplantae > Streptophyta > Magnoliopsida > Ericales > Theaceae > Camellia > Camellia sinensis. The sequence goes on from NW_021025506.1 coordinate 45,099, forward strand.
AAGTTACTACTCACAGATGATTGATAGCTCTAACTAGATGGTAAGGCGGCACTCCACTTGTTTTGAGGTGCGTGACCTACATGAACACATATACAACACACACTTGAACATCCTTTCGAATTACACATAGCTTGTTTCGTTTGTTCTTAATCTGTTTCTACCCTTTAATTTCCATTAAGGAGTCTTAAACATGGCCTAGGAATGCCTAGGATGGAATGGGGATGCAAGAATGCCTTTAAAACACTTTTCAAAATTTTCAGAAAACAGGGGTCCCGCTCGAGCGTGGGTTCCGCTGCTCGAGCGGACATGCAGACAAAAGATCCCCGCTCGAGCATGAGTTCTTACGCTCGAGCAGACTATAAAAGTACTAGATGCTCGAAAATCACGCTCGATGGGCGCTCGATACCCGCTCGAGCGTGAGACACAAGTCCTCGCTCAAGCGTTCAATTCCCCACTCGAGCGGACTGTAAACCCATGCAAAGTACTGGATACACGAAATTCCCGCTCGAGCGTTACTTTTCCCGCTCGAGTGGACTGCATGAACTCAGGCTTTACGCTCAAGCGTGAAAGTACCCGCTCGAGTGTGGGTCAATTTTTTGGAAAATCCAGATTGACCTCCTAAGCTCAAACTCGACATTCAACCCACAAAAACTTATTTTTCTGGGCCAAAACTTTGAAAAACCCTTGGTAACTCATAACACAACATGTTTAAAGGTTCAATTCAAGAAATCATGGCCCAAGAGTAAACCAATTATGCACAAATTTAACATGAAACTTGACATTAACTCATGTACATGATTTGTATGCAATTCCTTGAGTCCAAATCTTCCAGAACATGACTAAATGCAATGTTTATCCCAAAAACATGATCAACTATGATAATATGACATGGAATCATGAAAAAAATTATGACATGCATGCAAAGATTCTTGAAAATCAACTCCAAAACATGGAAATTTATGCATGCATGCATGGATGGACTCCCAATTCAACATTATGAGCTAAGTCTTGACTTTAATCTTCCACATTACCAAGAACCACGCAAGAAATGGCTTAATTACACAACCAAAGGGTGAACATCCTACCTTAGGTCTTTAATTCAAGGTCTAGGTGCTCAATTTTGTGATTGTCCTCCAATTCCTCTAGATTTCAAGCCAAGATGACAAGATGAACTCAATTTCCCTCACTCCCCCTCTCTTAGTCGGTTTGGGGACTCAAGAAATGACTAAGAAGGTTTATTAATTAAGGCTCAAAGTGATTATGAAGTGGGCCACTAGTGTGGCATTTTGGTAATTAAGCCAACTTATGCAATTTAACCTCATTTAATCTAATTTAATCATACTGAATCACATTTTAATTAAATTTTCCATTACTTCACATAAATTCTAGCTAACACAAAGCATCAATCAATTTCAGATTCGGCCGCAGATAAGGCCTTCAATTTGCAGTTTAAAGATATCAACATGAATAGATAATTTTATGGCAAACAGATAGAAATGCAAAGATAATGCAATGCTTGTGCAAATTAATTATGGATTCCTTCTAAATTGCTGTTAGGCGTCATTAAGCACGAATTAATGTTAATCTAGGGTCGGGGTTATTACAGCAGACCTGAAGCTTTGCATTCTTCGCTCGAGCGACGCTGCTTGCGCTCGAGTGAGGTCACTGTTGTGTCTGGTTGCTCGAGCGACGACTCCTTCACTCGAGCGAGGACTGCATATATCAATTTGTAACAGCTCATTTTTACACAGAAAATTGAGATCTTTTCACCTCAAAACCCTAATTTGGCACCTGCTCTCTCTAAAATACTCTCTCTCTCTCTACAAATACTTCTAGATCTAAGTATCTCTCAACCCTCACTACAAGAAATTGCATTTTTCGCAACGCAACAAAATATGTTGCTAAAAGGAAAAATTCGTTGGCAAAGAGTTTTGCCGACACACAAAGCTACGTTGGCAACCCGTAGGCAAAAGTGAGTTGGCAAAAGTTTTTGCCGACGAAATTATGATTGCGTTGGTAAAAGTAATGCCTTTAGCAACGAACATAGTCGTCGCTAAAAGCCTCCATCCATCGTCGGCAATTTACCTTGCGTTGGTAAAAGTCATTCAAATAGGATGATTGTGTGGCACTTTTCGCGACACAAATTTGCATGGGCAAAAAATATACTTTTAGTAACAACATATGCGTTGGCAAAAGTAAACTTTTGGCGACACATTTACGTCGGCAAATGTTGCCATTTGCCGACAATTTGTTTGTCGCTAAAGCTTTACTTTTGGCAATGACAAATTGGCATTGGCAAAAAATACACTTCTACCAACACAATATGAGTGGGGAAAAGTAACTTTTAGCGACACATTTACATCGGTAAATGTTGCCATTTGCCAACGATTTGGTTGTCGATAAAGCTTTAGTTTTGGCAACGACAAATTGGCATTGGCAAAAAATACACTTTTAGCAACACAATATGAGTCGGCAAAAATAAACTTTTAGCTACACATTTACCGACTAGTTATTTGTCGAGAAAGCTTCACTTTTTAACAACGACAAATTTGCAACGACAAAAATAATTGAAACTCATTTATAATTTTTTAAAAAATTTACAGATTTACAAGAGGCATCCCTCAGGCACCACTATAACAAACTAATAACATGGATATGAAATCACACAAAATACCCCCTCCATACCCTTCCAGCCAAAACACCAGCAGTTGCCCGAACTTACACCTAATGACAACCCCCATTAATGAAAACCTGATCTATTACAGATTGGACAAAAAGTCATGCACCCTTCCAAACATCAACAACACCAGCAACACCAGCAAACATCCAACAACAACACAGCAGCACCTTATCGTAACAAACACCATCACAGCAGCATCACCACAGCATCTCAGCAACAGCAGCAACATCACAGCAGCACCAGAAGAATAGCAAATTAGTATAGCAGATCAGCAAACTGATGCAACACAGATCATCACCAGTTCAGAAAACCATTTCAACTCAACAACCCAAACAAAATCATATAACCAAATCAGAATTGACGCAGCAATTAACCTTATTTACCAGAACAGTCAGAAAACAAATCAAACAAAACCAGCAACAAAACTATACAAAATGCTCAGAAATCAGTTTACCATGTTTGTCATCCATCAATTGTTCAAACAGCCCTAAAAAATATACAATTCTTAGTAACTTTTAAGCCATCAGGTTAACAGAAGTTAAGTTAAGTAAAAATTCAAACTAATTCACTGGCTGTCATGTTTACACTAGGAGAGTAAGTTATATAAAAACACTCAATTCAAGTACACCACAATGGGTTAATTGAAATCGATTTGGTTGTGTGTTTGTGAAACTATTTCAATTTCTGAATTGTACTTCATTTTTCATTCATAATAAATGATGATCTAGTTGAAGCCACCTTTTTTTTTTTTTTGGTCTTCAGTGTTCTTTTTTTAATTATATCAATTTTTTATATTTTTTCAGCCTGTCTTGTGTAGACGAATCTAAAAAATAATTTTTTTTGAAAAATTCCAAAAAAAAAATGAAAATGTCAAGATAAGGGGGGGAAAAGTTCGCTATTTTTTTGTTTTTGTTTTTGTTTTTGTTTTTGTTTTTTTTTA
>NW_021025506.1:64438-83903 GCF_004153795.1 Camellia sinensis
ACTGATGTTACAAAATTATTAGGTTTGTAGATTTGTGATTTATTCCCCGTTTAATTGAAACATTTCATTCAAGACTAACAATCAGATTCTGATTGTTTTCAATTTGTGCCACTTGTTGTTTTGTTCTATTCAACTCAACTCGACAAGCCTTTTGTTTGTTTGTTTGTTTGGGGAAGCATAATCGATGGTAAAACCAAAAGCTAAGATTTGGAGGTGTATAGAAATTCTCAGTTTTTTTAAGCTAATTGTTAAGTTGGCTTTAGGTTTAATTGGGAGGAGTTATATAAGGATAAGTGTTCGAATCTACAAGAAAAATATCATAACTTAAAAGGTCTTTTGGATATCGGGTTTCTATATACATAAATAATAATTGCTGCAGAAGCCAAAGAGAAACTAAACCATACTCCTCATGGTAGTGACTTTTTGAGGTCAGAAATCTGGTAGAAGTGGGTTAAATAGTAGCCGTCACACCCATGAGGACATATGCTTGAAGTCTCATATGTAGGTTAAAGAAATTTATTCTAATATGAAGCTCGTGACATTTCCAAGGATTTTAGGCCTTGTCAAAGAAAGTTATACTAGAGTAATGAAATTAAAGTGCCAATGATGTTTGAAGAGGATATTCATTTGGCATTGGGCTCTGTCCAAACAAGCTTTAAAATTACATATCTGTCCCAGTATATATGTTTGGTTATATCATCAAAAGTTGACTTTAATGAGAACATTCTTGAACAAGAATCAGGAATAAGTCAAATTTTCCAACTGGTGTAATTATAAATAGAGAATTATGGAATTACATATTGAGGAAAATATCACAACATAAAAGGTTTGCTAATGCAACTGTAAGAGTAAATTGTGCATTGTGACATTGTGTCCCAACTGAAACCTACATGGTGGCTAGTCTTGTTGCTTGAATTTCTCAGGATGCATTCCACAGAGTATTGGTGCTGACATGGTTCATTCTGCTATTGGTAGACTATATTTTTGTACTTACTCTATCCATTCAGTCTGACCATTCTGTACCACTTGCTTGGTTTGATGACTATTCTCTTTCATTTTCAAGTTGTTCTATGTAATTGCTGTCTTTAGAATCGTATATCAGTTTCCACTCTATTATAACATTTATTTCATGTTTTTGGTTACCAATAGAATTGCTTTCCCTTTCTAACCACTAGTGGGATAGACATGAAGTCATTTTTCACTGTTCATGTGTTACATTGTTTTACCATTGTTGAGATATGGCATAAAAGTTTCGTGATTTGTGTCATGTGCAGTTATTTTTTTGAGCTTCTGGGCAGAGGTACATTATAACTCCATTTATACAGAAGGAGGTAAGCATATGTCAATTCATGATACTACAACTGACCCATATGCTACATGGGATATTGTGGAAAAGTTGAGGATGATACTGCTGTAAACTCATTTCTTACAGAGCATGCACCAAAACAAGTTATTATGGAAAAGCATGAAAATCAGTTATCTGCTTCCTCACTCATTTGTTCCTTATGGAATTTCCCAATCCCATCTAGTGCCATTCACATTGCATTTAATGATTAATGCTGTGACGGCTAAGTTCTAACTATGCATATGATATGCATTTAAATTGCTTCTCACTATAACATTATTGGCCTGCTGAATCTGTTAGATCACTAGTTGTCCCAAAAGCTTAAGCTATTAGGAAATGGGCTAGCACTGTATATCAAGCTATCTAAAAGAATCATCCTCAAGCTCATACTAGTCTCTAAATTAGTACTTAATTAGCTTCTTCGTATTGCCTTCGAGGGATATTGAACCCAGGCGAGCTTGTGCCCTTGCAGTTACTTTCTCTCTTTGGTCTCATCAACCAGCTGAATGAGATTTGCACACAGTGTTTAGTAAGAATCTCAAATGATGTGCAGATAATAAAATTTGATTTTTGAGGGTCCTAAGCTGATTGGATCATGAGTAGGGAGACTGATATTGGGGCTAGTTGGTCATTGAAGGCAGTTGACAGAAAATGGGAGAGTTGACAAACATAATGTAATTTTTTTTTCCCCCTCTTGTTTTCCTGTTGGAACAGAGAAGATTATCATTCTTACAGATTTTTCTGAAAATTCAAGGTCTGATGGAACTTCAATACCCTTATTTTGTTTTATTTTATTATTTTTTTTATGACAGTGAACTCCAACCAACCTTCCTGTCATCTAGTACACGACCTTGTGAATAAACATTGGACACACACGCAAACATGCATAGCGGTTAAGCCTGATTGCTTTTTCATCTCATGAGAGTCGAACACGAGACCTTTGAGAATATACCCCATAGTGGAGCACCTGTTGGAATGTGTCCCACATCTCCTGGAGTTGCTCTATCTGTACTAGTTATAAGCCTTCAGTTTTCCTCTTCTTAATACCTGGGTTTTAAGCAGAAGTGTGGGTTGGGCTTTTCAATTTGGTATCAAAGCTTGGTTGAGCCTGTGATTGGTGTGCTATTTGTCCGGCTACTTGTGGTCTAGGAGGGTGTGTTGGAATGTGTCCCATATCGCTTGGAGTTGCCCTATCTTATAAGGTTCCAGTTTCCCTCTCCTTAATATCTGGATTTTAAGGAAAAGTGTGGGCTGGGCTTTTCAATTGCACCCATGTTCAACACCTTATTCGAATGTGCCATCTGATATAGTGCACTTGAGTACCCAACTCTTTATACAAGAACTTTTGAAGAATACCACCTGCGCTACTAGGATTTTGTATATGTATTGGACGTGGTATTGAAGTAGTGCTGATGAATGCTGCTGGAAGAAGTCCATCAGTGAGACGAAGCACTTACATAAGACATAACGTGCAGCAGTGTTCCTGGACTCATATTTTTCATGATGTTTGTGATAAGTGGTTAACATTAGTTCAAAGATGGTGTTGGCATGCATGGGAATGTGTCGACAGACATGTTTTTTTTTAACTCATGGTTTCAGCATTGTGGAGTGGTGTCGAGCATAGTCATATTATTGTTGAAATGTGTCCCACATCACCTGGAGTTGTCCCATCTATGCTACTTATAAGGCTTCAGTTTCCCTCTTCTTAATACCTGAATTTAAAGGAGAAGTGTAGGCTAGACTTTTCAATTATTATATGTGCATAATAGGTACACAATGGGAATTGACCTTGTAGATTGCGAGGCTGGTGTTTAGTTGAACTTGTTCTTGTTTGCTTTGTTCCTTTGTTAGTTTGTCCAGCTTACTTGGCCATCTAACATGTTCCTCAATTCTTTCACAATTGAATTGTTGATTTGTGTGCTAATACATTCTCTCTCCTGGTTTAGTTAGCATCTGTTGGTAAGTCTTACGTTTCTGTTGACTTATATTTTTTTTCTTGATATGTTGCTTTATTTTTAGATCTCCCTCCATCAGAGATGAAGAAAAATGAGAGTTGGTGGATGCTTTGAAGTTAGAAGCTTCAGTCCGTTGACCTTTTACTGCTTTCTGGCTCCTCTTAGGAGGGATTTTGTTGGTTGGGTAGGTAACCATTCCATTGTCAATGTCATTGATGAGAAAATGGCTGGCTGTTGCAGCAGCATGATAATATGCGTTGGCAGCCTTTGTACAAAACAATTTTCTTGTACTAAGACATCTAGTGGGCCTTTGGAATTGGCTTTTTAAGTGACTTTTAGGTTAATTTTCTTTTGTTTTTAGTGAATTTTTTTAATAAAGCACCTATTATTATTTTTATAATTTTACAAATTTTATTGACACATAATTCAAAATGTAATTTTTGTATAACTTTTTTGTTTTTAAATAATTTTCCATGACAGATAGGTTTAGCACCCAAAACATCAACAACGAACACATTTTGCCATCTGCTAACTTCATTGGCTACATCTTCGTGTGAGTGGGTGTTAGCAAAATTTTTGCAGAGTCACAATTGATAGACGATTTGGTTATAAACTATGCCAATCAATACAAACAAATTTTAACTAGTGGTTCAAAAAAAAAAACAATTGAAAGAAGAGAAACAAAAAGATTGAAGAATAACAAAATATATTTTATTAATCTTCGAAGAGTAGGAATTTTATCGTTGAACAAAATTTGATTGCAAACTAAAGCTATTCTACTATTAAAAATTGAGATAATTTACTCTTAAAAGTTAAGATAACCTACTCCTGAAGATAGATAAAAATTACGATGTGTAACGTGTTTGATGTGTTTATCCTCTCGTTTTTTACTTCTTCGTTGTCTTTTATGGGGGCCATTTCCCTAAATAAGTCAAATTATCAATTCAATTCCCAAACTAAGTCTAGTTTTGAAAGGATTCCCAAAATAGGCTAAAAAGTTGTTCAAAACCACGCTTTCAACGTTTGTGTACCTGTCCCGCGTGAAAATTGAGAAGTCTTAAAAGCGTGGTTACAAAACGCGTTTTTAATTAATAAAGCGCGGCTACAAAAGGCGCTTTTAATTAAAAAAAATTTCTTCTGAACCACGCTTTTAACTTAAATTTTTTTTCTTTTGAAAGCACGGTTGTGAACCACGGTTTTAACCAAAAAAAAAATTTCTTCTGAAATCGTGGTTATGAACCACACTTTTAGCTTAAATTTTTTTTCTTCTGAAAACGTGGTTATGAACCACGTTTTTTGGCAAATTTTTTTTTGTTGTGAAAGCGTGTTTGTGAACCACGCTTTTTACATAAATTACACCAATTATTTAGTTTCAGTTTAATTGAACTCTGAAGAAGAATTTTTTTTTTTTTTTCTTTTTCTTTTGTCATTGTTTTGGTGATAATGTATTTCAGAATAATTTTTTGGGTTAAAATTGTTTTTGCTAAAACCGTTCTCATGTTAATTTTTTTTTCTTTTCTTTTGTCTTTATTTTGGGTTAGAAGGTGTAATTTAGAATTTTTTTTTGGCTTTACTAAAGTAAATTTTTTTTTTTTTCTTGTGTTTGTTTTAGGTTAGAAGGTGATAATGTAATTTATAAATTTTTTGAGCTTTAGTAAAGCCGTTTTGATGTAAATTTATTTTATTTTATTTTCTCTTTGTTTTGGGTTAGAAGGTGTTATTCAGTAATTTGTTTGGGCTTTAATAAAGCCGTTTTCATTTAGATATATATATTTTTTCTTTTGTCTTTGTTTTGGGTTAGAAGGTGATAATGTAATTCAGAAATTTCTTTTCGCTTTACTAAAGCCGTTTTCATGTAAAGTTTTATATTTTTTATTATTTTCTCTTGTCTTTGTTTTGGGTTAGAAGGTGTTATTCAGAAATTTGTTTTGGCTTTACTAAAGCCGTTTTCATTTAAATAATTTTTTTTTCTATTGTCTTTGTTTTGGGTTAGAAGGTGATAATGTAATTCAAAAAATCTTGAGGAAAAAACGCATAAGTCTCCCACAAAAAGACATAGGTAGTACAGACATAAGTCTCCAACAACAATACATTCTGGACACCATGAACTGAATACACAATACATACATAAACATAACAGTTAGACAAACAAATATTAGCTAGACAATCTGACAAACTCATTACGGAAACACTTAGTCTAACACAGACATTACATATTAATGCATAACCTAATATTGCCGAAGTGTAGACATTAATACCTACGCGCTTAAATCGGTAGGTGGCTCAGAGTCTAAATAATCCGAAAGCTCAGTGTTAGAGACAACCTCAGGATCCTCCATGATACCCTTGATAGCCGCAACATTTGGTTCTGTTCTGTTCTTTTGGGCATCCTTCTTAACTATGTATAGCTGCATATCGCAGGCTAACCTACGGCGCATTTGAGAAATCTCACGTTGTAGTCTTTCACATAGTCGATCAACATTATTAGGATCTTTCTTTTAGATCTCAAAAGAACGTGCTTTTGGCACCTTCAGTCGATTTCCCCGACATAATCTTTCCATTTGCACTCGCTCTATAAATAGTGCGGGCCACTTCAGAAGCCAAACCACATGGATCTCGATAGTACTTAGGCATGACAAAATGTCGCTTCCCAAACCTATCATGATAAGCACAAGAGGCATCTAACAAAGCAAATGGTGTTTCATCTTCAGCATCACCACTTCCCCTTCCCCCTCCTCGTCATGAACTGTCACCCCTTTGCAAGTTCCTACCACCTCTGCAATTCCCACTCCCTCCCATGAACCATGTAGCCATGCTAATTTTTTAAAACAAATGAATGATAATTTCGTAGGGCGAAATGAGTTGTAAGGTTGTGTTTTCACCTTTAGTTGTTTAAATAGTTAGTTATGAACAGCTTTAGAAAGATGGCCCTGCATGACAATCCCACATATACGAACAAGGTATGAATTGTCACTAGAATGAAAAAACAGAGAAAAGCAAATACTGTGTACCATGTCACGTGACTTGACAATCCATCTGCATATACCGACAAAGTAAGGGCATGCTCACTGTAAGGTAAATAAGTTAATTCACTGTTGGCATATGACTTTCTGAATTGAGAATCACTGTAATAAAAAAAATCGAGCAAAAAATCGATAAAACCAAAGCTTGTGCACCAAGGCACATGACTTGACAATCTATCTGCATATACCGACAAAATAAGGGCATGCTCACTGTAAGGTAAATCAGTGAATTCACTGTTGCCATGTGACTTTCTAAATTGAGAATCCCACATATATTAATGAGAAATGAGTTGTCACTGTAATAAAAAAATCGAGCAAAAAATCGAGAAAACCAAAGCATGTGCACCAAGTCACATGACTTGACAATCCATCTGCATATACAGACAAAATAATGACATGTTCACTGTAAGGTAAATCAGTGAATTCACTGTTGCCATGTGACTTTTTGAATTGAGACTGTAATAAAAAATGAAGCTTATGTAGGCAATGTTGTGTTTCACTTAGCTATGCATCATTCATTGTTACGACCAAACGTTCGAGTATTTCATTGAAAAGTATGACTATTTGAATTATTTGTTGTCATTTGGGTACAAGTCAAGTTTCTTACATTTTTGGCCTTGTGTTGATTACTAGTCTATACTAACAGAATCGTCAATTTCTTGAAAAAGGCGCAGAAAACAATCTGTTTGTGTATAATTAATTGTAAATAGTGATTTTGACAAGCAAATCAAGTAAAACCAATTGGGTTTTAAATTTAGTTCCCCAATTGGACCAACCACTTGGCTTTGAGCTTATTTGTCCAGCCCCCCAAGTTTAGTTATCTGTCAACCCCCCATTCCTTACCAGAGTCATCATTTTGACTGGACTTCCAGAAATTGGAAGGCGACTTTTTCTTCTTTTCTGATGGAGATTGAAATTCTTTACGTACATGATCCCTATTTCACGAGCCCCAGTTAAGGGAAGCTTTTCACCGAGCTACCTGTTTTGTTTTATGTGTTGTTGAAGGCGGTAGTTCGTTTGTATGAACTTTATTAGTCCCCCAACTGGACCAACCACTTGGCTTTGAGCTTATTTGTCCAGCCCCCCAAGTTTCGTTATCTGTCAACCCCCCATTCCTTACCAGAGTCATCATTTTGACTGGACTTTCAGGAATTGGAAGACGACTCTTTCTTATTTTCTGATGGAGATTGAAATTCTTTACGTACAGGATCTCTATTTCATGAGCCCCAGTTAAGGGAATCTTTTCATCGAGCTACCTGTTTTGGTTTATGTGTTGTTGAAGGCGGTAGTTCGTTTGTATGAACTTTATTAGTCCCCCAACTGGACCAACCACTTGGCTTTGAGCTTGTTTGTCCAGCCCCCCAAATTTAGTTATCTGTCAACCCCTCATTCCTTACCAGAGTCACCATTTTGACTGGACTTCCAGGAATTTGAAGGCGACTCTTTCTTCTTTTCTGATGGAGATTGAAATTCTTTACGTACAGGATCCCTATTTCACGAGCCCCAGTTAAGGAAAGCTTTTCACCGAGCTACCTGTTTTGTTTTATGTATTGTTGAAGGCGGTAGTTTGTTTGTATGAACTTTATTAGTCCCCCAACTGGACCTACCACTTGGCTTTGAGCTTGTTTGTCCAGCCCCCCAAGTTTAGTTATCTGTCAAACCCCCATTCCTTACCAGAGTCATCATTTTGACTAGACTTCCAGGAATTGGAAGGCGACTCTTTCTTCTTTTCTGATGGAGATTGAAATTCTTTACGTACAGGATCCCTATTTCACGAGCCCCAGTTAAGGGAAGCTTTTCACCGAGCTACCTGTTCTGTTTTATGTGTTGCTCTAAGAATATCCATGGATTCTCGCAAAGCTTTAACCATTTCACGAGGGAAAGCGTCCATTCGGATTCGATCGGAAGAACTCCCTCTTCAAAAAAGATGGCCCTTGATTATCAGCTCTAAGAATATCCATGGATTCTCGCAAAGCTTTAACCATTTCACGAGGGAAAGCGTCCATTCGGATTCGATCGGAAGAACTCCCTCTTCAAAAAAGATGGCCCTTGATTATCAGCTCTAAGAATATCCATGGATTCTCGCAAAGCTTTAACCATTTCACGAGGGAAAGCGTCCATTCGGATTCGATCGGAAGAACTCCCTCTTCAAAAAAGATGGCCCTTGATTATCAGCTCTAAGAATATCCATGGATTCTCGCAAAGCTTTAACCATTTCACGAGGGAAAGCGTCCATTCGGATTCGATCGGAAGAACTCCCTCTTCAAAAAAGATGGCCCTTGATTATCAGCTCTAAGAATATCCATGGATTCTCGCAAAGCTTTAACCATTTCACGAGGGAAAGCGTCCATTCGGATTCGATCGGAAGAACTCCCTCTTCAAAAAAGATGGCCCTTGATTATCAGCTCTAAGAATATCCATGGATTCTCGCAAAGCTTTAACCATTTCACGAGGGAAAGCGTCCATTCGGATTCGATCGGAAGAACTCCCTCTTCAAAAAAGATGGCCCTTGATTATCAGCTCTAAGAATATCCATGGATTCTCGCAAAGCTTTAACCATTTCACGAGGGAAAGCGTCCATTCGGATTCGATCGGAAGAACTCCCTCTTCAAAAAAGATGGCCCTTGATTATCAGCTCTAAGAATATCCATGGATTCTCGCAAAGCTTTAACCATTTCACGAGGGAAAGCGTCCATTCGGATTCGATCGGAAGAACTCCCTCTTCAAAAAAGATGGCCCTTGATTATCAGCTCTAAGAATATCCATGGATTCTCGCAAAGCTTTAACCATTTCACGAGGGAAAGCGTCCATTCGGATTCGATCGGAAGAACTCCCTCTTCAAAAAAGATGGCCCTTGATTATCAGCTCTAAGAATATCCATGGATTCTCGCAAAGCTTTAACCATTTCACGAGGGAAAGCGTCCATTCGGATTCGATCGGAAGAACTCCCTCTTCAAAAAAGATGGCCCTTGATTATCAGCTCTAAGAATATCCATGGATTCTCGCAAAGCTTTAACCATTTCACGAGGGAAAGCGTCCATTCGGATTCGATCGGAAGAACTCCCTCTTCAAAAAAGATGGCCCTTGATTATCAGCTCTAAGAATATCCATGGATTCTCGCAAAGCTTTAACCATTTCACGAGGGAAAGCGTCCATTCGGATTCGATCGGAAGAACTCCCTCTTCAAAAAAGATGGCCCTTGATTATCAGCTCTAAGAATATCCATGGATTCTCGCAAAGCTTTAACCATTTCACGAGGGAAAGCGTCCATTCGGATTCGATCGGAAGAACTCCCTCTTCAAAAAAGATGGCCCTTGATTATCAGCTCTAAGAATATCCATGGATTCTCGCAAAGCTTTAACCATTTCACGAGGGAAAGCGTCCATTCGGATTCGATCGGAAGAACTCCCTCTTCAAAAAAGATGGCCCTTGATTATCAGCTCTAAGAATATCCATGGATTCTCGCAAAGCTTTAACCATTTCACGAGGGAAAGCGTCCATTCGGATTCGATCGGAAGAACTCCCTCTTCAAAAAAGATGGCCCTTGATTATCAGCTCTAAGAATATCCATGGATTCTCGCAAAGCTTTAACCATTTCACGAGGGAAAGCGTCCATTCGGATTCGATCGGAAGAACTCCCTCTTCAAAAAAGATGGCCCTTGATTATCAGCTCTAAGAATATCCATGGATTCTCGCAAAGCTTTAACCATTTCACGAGGGAAAGCGTCCATTCGGATTCGATCGGAAGAACTCCCTCTTCAAAAAAGATGGCCCTTGATTATCAGCTCTAAGAATATCCATGGATTCTCGCAAAGCTTTAACCATTTCACGAGGGAAAGCGTCCATTCGGATTCGATCGGAAGAACTCCCTCTTCAAAAAAGATGGCCCTTGATTATCAGCTCTAAGAATATCCATGGATTCTCGCAAAGCTTTAACCATTTCACGAGGGAAAGCGTCCATTCGGATTCGATCGGAAGAACTCCCTCTTCAAAAAAGATGGCCCTTGATTATCAGCTCTAAGAATATCCATGGATTCTCGCAAAGCTTTAACCATTTCACGAGGGAAAGCGTCCATTCGGATTCGATCAGAAGAACTCCCTCTTCAAAAAAGATGGCCCTTGATTATCAGCTCTAAGAATATCCATGGATTCTCGCAAAGCTTTAACCATTTCACGAGGGAAAGCGTCCATTCGGATTCGATCAGAAGAACTCCCTCTTCAAAAAAGATGGCCCTTGATTATCAGCTCTAAGAATATCCATGGATTCTCGCAAAGCTTTAACCATTTCACGAGGGAAAGCGTCCATGGCCTGCTGACCAACTGGTTCGGCCACATTGGCCCTGTTTGGTAGAGCTGTGGGAAAGTGATTATAGATTATAGCTTAACAGATTATAGCTTACAACTATGAGCATAAACTGGTAACCTGTTTGGTGTAGCTGTGAGATTATAGTTTTAAGTTGCAGAATAGTGTTTGGTAAATAAGCTGTAAAATAGCTTTTTCTGTATAATTGACTTTTTTGCCCTTATATGATATAAAAATGATAATTTTGTCATTTTTTTTCCAATTTTAATTTAAAAAAATTATTTCATTAATAAAAGTTAATATAATTAGTATTAATTAGTATCAACTAATATAAAAATTGATACACTTGATAAAATGTAATTAATATCAAATAATATTAATATTATTTTATACTAATTATTATTATTTTTTAATATAATTCTTTTTAATACTAATTACAATTAAATTGTTATAATGTTAATAAAATTCTTTTAATATTAATATAATTATTATAATGTTAATATAATTCTTTTTTTAATTTATTATTCTTTTTCATTACAATTAAATTGTGTAATTGATTTAATTCTTTTAATATTAATATAATTATTATAATGTTAATATAATTCTTTTTTTAATTTATTATTCTTTTTCATTACAATTAAATTGTGTAATTGATTTAATTCTTTTAATATTAATATAATTATTATAATGTTAATATAATTCTTTTTTTAATTTATTATTCTTTTTCATTACAATTAAATTGTGTAATTGATTTAATTCTTTTAATATTAATATAATTATTATAATGTTAATATAATTCTTTTTTTAATTTATTATTCTTTTTCATTACAATTAAATTGTGTAATTGATTTAATTCTTTTAATATTAATATAATTATTATAATGTTAATATAATTCTTTTTTTAATTTATTATTCTTTTTCATTACAATTAAATTGTGTAATTGATTTAATTCTTTTAATATTAATATAATTATTATAATGTTAATATAATTCTTTTTTTAATTTATTATTCTTTTTCATTACAATTAAATTGTGTAATTGATTTAATTCTTTTAATATTAATATAATTATTATAATGTTAATATAATTCTTTTTTTAATTTATTATTCTTTTTCATTACAATTAAATTGTGTAATTGATTTAATTCTTTTAATATTAATATAATTATTATAATGTTAATATAATTCTTTTTTTAATTTATTATTCTTTTTCATTACAATTAAATTGTGTAATTGATTTAATTCTTTTAATATTAATATAATTATTATAATGTTAATATAATTCTTTTTTTAATTTATTATTCTTTTTCATTACAATTAAATTGTGTAATTGATTTAATTCTTTTAATATTAATATAATTATTATAATGTTAATATAATTCTTTTTTTAATTTATTATTCTTTTTCATTACAATTAAATTGTGTAATTGATTTAATTCTTTTAATATTAATATAATTATTATAATGTTAATATAATTCTTTTTTTAATTTATTATTCTTTTTCATTACAATTAAATTGTGTTATTTATTTAATGGATATGAATTGCACAATTTATTTCAATATTAATAAATTATTTTTATTATTATTTTGATTATTTTATTTTTTATTTTTATTTCAATTTATTTTGTTCAATATTATTTTTATTATTTTGTTTTTAATTATTATTTTTGTTTAATTTATTTAATTTTTTTCCTTCCTCTTCCTTCCTGAGCCTCCGTACGCCGCAACCCTAGCCTCGATCTTTCTCGTTGTCGGTGGTCTGCAACAGAGAAGAGAGAGACGAGATCGAGTGAGATTGCAGATTAGATCTAGGGTTTCCTCTGGTTTCGAGAGCTTCTACGGCTTCGAGAGTAGATCGCGCGAGAGCAGATCGCGGCGGGGAAGATCGAGATGACGACGACGCTAGGGTTTCCTCGGACGGGGAAGATCGAGATGACGATCGAGAGAGAGAGAGAGAGAGAAGAGAGGTCGCGATGACGATGGATGTTGTGCTGTGTTGAGGATGAAAATGAGTGTCGGATGCCTTGAGATCGCAATGACGGAGATTACCTGGATCGCCGGAAATCGCCTCCACACTCGCCGGAAATCGCCTCCATCGAGAGAGAGAGAGAGTGAACAATGTTTTCAGATGGGATTATATAATGGCATTTTCGTAAATAATGGAGATTAGGAGGGGCATTTCAGTCATTTAGCCCCTCCCCAAACAGCTGCGGGCATAAGTCGTTTTTTTAAGCATCTCCAGAGCAACTTTAAATTTAAGTTGAAATTTGGCTTAAATTAAGCCATAAGCTATCCTCATAAGCTATACCAAACGCACCAATATAGCTTAATTTAAGTCAAAAGCTGCTTTAAGTTGAAATTAAGTTTTACCAAACACCCACATTATTGATGTGGAATATAATAATGATACTTAATGAACTACATGTTCATATAACAAATAGTTGAAATACACGTTTAAGCTAGATGAACAACAAATATATATGTTTACATTTTGTTTGCTTATCATTAGTTTGTACATGAAAAAAAGACAGTGAATGCAATCATTCAGAAAAGTGAAAGAAAAGGGAAAACAAAATTATGTGTTTCTTTAGATATTTATTTTGTTTCCTTTTTATTCATATTTCCCCCCACAACTATCCATTATGCAATGTTTACATTTTTGAAATAGATTTTTTTTGTATAAAATTTTTACTAACCTGTAGCAACACAAGTGGTCCTCCAATCTCCCTCGTTAATAAAATCCTATCAATTCTTATCCTTTTTTTTCTATTTTCCTTTTCATTTTTATGGAAATCATCAAAACAAGTAAGAATAAAAAATTGTAAAATTATATTTTTGGAATAAATAAGTATGACACATTTACATCATCTGTACAAGTTTGATTTACAAAAACTATAACAAAAACTATAAATAAAATAAACTATACAGTCCATATCACACCTGCTAATGCCCTAACCTGCCCCCAGTCCCACAATCCCGACCGTGGACCTCCCTCCTCGGTCTCCTGCAGTAGACTCTCTGAATATCTGGCTCCCCCAATCGTAAATGCGTATCCTGTAAAGCCTGTGAGTGTGACCCCCCCCTCTATTGCATGTGCTGCCCCTGATCCTGTCTGTGGCCGAAGATCGGATACTGCTGTGAGCTGTGAAACTCCATCATCTAGTGCAATTGTATCACGATCTGCAGCTGGACCTCAACCTTTGCCTCTGCCCGCACCCCGACCTCGGCCGCGACGTCCGCCACGACCAAAACCTCGGCCTCTCTCGCGCGCTCTAGGGGGGGCTCAATATGGGCCTCATCGTCAACGTGGGAGATGTCAGTAAGAACTGCATCATGTGTACTCATGGTCGCGGTCGAACTGTCTGGTGGTGGTAACTAGGTAGGTGGGGTAACAACGTCATGCATGTATCGCGGTGGTGTTCAATCAGGGTCAGGCACATAAGGTATGCCAGATATGTATGGGGTAGTATGTGGTGGGGTGACTGATGTCGAAGGAGCTGATGTGGTAGGCGCTAAAGTGGAAGGCACTGACGTGGACGGTGCTGATGTGTCTAGAGCAGCTGCTGAACTGTGTACACCGTAGTGGCCGTAATGCAGACGATCTCCTCGATGGGCAACCTGGAATGCCTAGTACAATAACTCTCGGATCTCTGCAACGGCCTGCAAGGCATGCTGTCCATCACGTCTGAAATGGGCGTCCTCAGCCAAGTGATACGACCTCCCAGCTCCAGCCACCTTAACAAACATTCAGACGTATTATTAGGCTAAAGTTGACTAAAAGTAAATTAAGTATGATTTTAATAATTATCTGACTCATAATATGATACTCACCAATGCCTCAAGATAAGGCCCAACTCCCTGATATCCAGACTCAGACATGTGGCTCGGATTCCTGACTAGTAGGTGTGTATGTCGCCGATACCACAACATATAAGGGTCGGAAGAGGGGATCACCTCATCGTTGTAGTCAGCCTGTACAATACTATCCCGACGGCCATCCCACAACTGTATATATGGCATATAAAACAGATGCCAGTCAGTGCCAGCTCGGCCACGCCTATCAGTGGCGTGCAACTGCCACTCAGTGTCGAACCGATCCGGCACGGACTGGACCCGACCAAACTGTCAGAGGACACGATGGGGGAGATGCCACTCAACCACGTCAAAACAAATAAGTGGCACTCTCACCATCTATATCTCCTGACCCAGTCGGCAGTAGTCGGGGAGCATACCGAGGACCCCAACGTAAGGCTGCCAGATAAACTATAATGACGACAAATAAATTAAATTTTGCTTGTGAACTCAAAACATATACAATGAAGAAGACAACTACAATGCAATCAAAAAATTTCATACCTCGCCCTCGATCATCCGGTCCAGCTGGTCTTTATAAACTACCACTACGTGGGTCGAGACGACCTCGTGGCCCATGTCAACCCTCCACCGGCTACCTCGCGGTCCTGGAGGCAACTGCATATCCCCCTCCTGCATGTCCCCCTCACCCATAGGAAGCTCACCAGGACCAACCAGTTGCCGCCTAGACGGGGCAATGCGAATCAATCTCTCCCATGCCCAAATCTGCAATAGTTTGAACACAATTACAATACTGATATATGGCATACAATATGAATTGACATGTAATAAAATTCTTACTAACCTGTAGCAACACAAGTGGTCCTCCAATCTCCCTGGTACCCACTTGAGCTGCTCGACATAGCATCCTATACAAGCATGCCAGAGCCGCGCTACCCCAGTTGTATTGCCCAATCTCGTCAATGTCTCTCAACAGTGGCAAGTACATCAGCTTGAGCAGGTTCTATGACTTATCAGGGAGAAGTACCCCCCCAATAAGCCACAGAATATATGCTCGGGTATGCTGCTGCACTAACTCATCTGGAGTATGATCTGGAAGATGAGCAAGCTGCTCGGCCAGCCACTTGACCCTCAGCCTACCTGCCTGTAAATCTGTTGCTGTGGGTGCTACTCCCAATAGCTCAACACATAAGGCTATCCACTGCTCCTTCGCGAAAGATGGGTCAACCCCAGTAACTGCTCGGCCATCAATCTGAAGACCATATAGGACGGATACGTCCTGTAATGTGACGGTGGCCTCCCCGATCGGGAAATGGAATGTATGAGTCTCTATGCGCCACCTCTCGACGAGAGCAGTGATGAGTGCGTGGTCTAGTCGAATGTGCCCGATACGATACACACCATAGAATCCCGCGCGTAATACATACTGCAAGACTCTATGGTCCAACGGATGCTCCCACAATCCAGAATCTGCCCGACGGCATGTCAACACGATGCGTGCCTCATCCTGCACAACAGAATAACCAGTTTAAATAATAGCATTATCACGAAATATACAACAAAATGCAATGTATTTTAATTGTAAGCGTAAAGTCCAACAAACGTTATTGCATACCGGACGCTCCCATATACTGTCAGCCCGATGTGCCTATCTGAACAGTGAAACCTCCTCAGGTACATGTGCCATGAAGCCTGTACAACTGAAATATTAAATCATCCATATCAAAATCTCATTTAATCATAACATAATAACAGAGAAACTGTAATTATTGATTTTGTACTTAACGATTTAAAATACAATGAAGTAAATCTTATGGGTTCGAGAAAAGCCAAATTTATGTGCCACTTACATGGAAGCAATTCAAAATTAATGATTACATTTATGACATATTTGACAAAACTTAAATATTGATTTTGTAATGCTAAAAGTTTGAATAAATTATAAATTTTGTAAATTACATATAAAATTTGTAATTGTGAACAATGACTGCAGCATTCCAATTTTTAAAATTTTAATTTATAATAGGTTAATTTTTTTAAAATTTGTAAAATTTTTAAATTATAAAATGTGAACAATGATTGAAGCATTCGATATTTAATTTATTCAAAAATATGAAACTTTGAAATGGTAGAAGAACTACGTGATTAAGTATAGAATCATGTAATACACATATACACATTTTAAATGTACGACCCCGTTTACAAATAAAGAATTTAAAAATACATAATTAAATGATCTATTACAAATAAAGAATTTCAAAGTGATATATTACAATATGTAAGTATTACATAGTCTTCATCGACCAAGTCGCGCCGGACATGTTCGCCTGTCATGACCTGTCTGCTGGCACTGACTGCAATGAGCTGTCAAACGCCTGTCTGATATATCCATCTCATTCGGAATACGAGCCATAGATGTACGACCCCGTTTTACTTCTCGCCGACGAAGTACATTAGGCATTAAGGTCCATTGCGGATCATCCCAATAATCTTGATAAGGTATTGGATTGAATTTAGTTTCCCAAACCCTCATGTATACAGGAAGCCTATATACTGGATCAACGTACTCGAATGGATTGTCACCGCATTCAGACATTACAGCGAACATATGGGAACATGGATAGTGTCTTATCTCATATTTCCCACAACTGCACGTGGTTTGATTCATCCGCACAATCTGTCTATTGCGACCACGTCCACGGCGAAAAGATGTTTGCACCTCAAATACGCGGCGGGGCCTATAAGACAATATTGATACAAACTAATCAAGTTCATGTTTTTAGGTGTAATTAACTTAACAACATAATAATAACAATTTTTTCACATTACAAACTAACCTGTCATACGATATCAACTGGAAAGTATTTCCCCTTGCGATACCCTCCTCGATAGTTTTTTACATCTCTCTAGGGTATTGGAACTCATTCCGTACATCTGTTTCAGCTTGGGCTCCCATCTCATCAAAATATTTGACGAGGCGTCGAAATGTAAATTCAACCATAGCTGAGATAAGTAAGTTCCTTGCACATTTCAAGAGGCTGTTGAAGCACTCTGCATCATTACTGGTCAATACCCCCCAGCGATATCCACCGTCATATGCAAGGGCCCAGTTCTCAAGATTTATCTTGTGGACCCAATTGATGGCTTCTTGGTTAATAGCCTGTATTTGTTCTAAGTAACCATTACACTTTCATCGTTGATCAGCACTCCCTGCTTTCCATAGAAGTTGTTTGAGCTTCTTATTTTTTAACTTTGTGTTAAAGTTACTACAAACATATCGAAGGCAGTGCCGATGATATCCAACACATTGGAGCGAGGGATTCAGCCAATGCTGCCTCACAGCAACTAAAATACTCTCAGCTCGATCAGATATCAAAGTCACTCCTTGTCGATCCAGGACAATATGTTCCTTGATATTTTGAATGAAGAACGACCAAGACTCCAAACTCTCCCTGTCGACAACAGGGAATGCAAGCGGTAATATTTTGCCATTGGCAGTGACAATCGTTGCTACAAGCAACACACTAGTGTATTTACCGTATAAGAATGTACCATCTATAGTTATAACAGGCCTACAATATCTAAAGCCATCGATGACGGGTTTGAAAGACCAGAAAACAAAGTGGAAGACGGGCATAATAGTTGTATGCCCAATATATCTATGCTTCTATTTGACGATGGTGCCGGGATTAGATGTCTGTAATGCATGCATGAATTTAGGCAACTGCTTATATGATTCATCCCAATCACCGAATACCATTTTAATTGCTTTTGCCCTTGCATGCCACGCCTTCTTGTATGATATACTATAGTTTATGGTCTTTTTGATATCTTCGATGACATTCTTAATTGGCATATCAGGTTCATTCTGCATACGACAATCACATATGAGTTGGATTATCTGGGTGTGAACACTATAAACAAACAAATATGTATATATATGTAAACATTTATTTTTTATACTAACCGCAACTTGTCCCAAAATATAAGAAGCAATGTAACTGGAGCTAATATTAGTGTGGTCCTTGTTCATTCGTGGGTATAAACAATGGTGAGGACCACTGTACTGCTTTATTTCAAAAAGACCATGTTTCCTACTAAGAGATGCACGCAACCACCAACTGCAGTCGTGCTTGCAAGCAGACACCCAAACGTCTCGCTTGGAGGTTACGACCTTATACTCTTGATTATTTGTTGCATGGTACAATTTCACAGCATGTACAAGTTGTTTCTTATCAACAAAAACCATTCCTCTGTCCAACTTTGGATTTTCAGCGCTCCAGAACCGGTTACGGGGAACGACATCACGGGTACTAATGTCAAAATCACCACCCATGTGAATGTTGTCATAGAAAGGGATTTCAACTCTAGGTGGAATGGGGGCATTTTCAGGGTCAACGGGAACCTCGGCGTCATCTTCTTCATCTTCATCATCATCATCATCTGATCCGCCCAATAAATTTTCTTCATCACACATTTCATTGTCATCATCGTTTAGGGCGACATCAGGACCGTACATGTCACTGTCAGCAAACTGCACATTGTTCACTGTTTCTGCCATATTACCAATAACTTCAACCGGAGTGGTATGATGGCTGCATGTGGGCACATCTTGTGTGTTATTGTCAAATTCATAATCATATCCACCACGTGAACTTGATTCTACACCATGGCCCTGAAATGACTGTTGTGTGTAGCCCAGTGGATAACATTGATCTGATTCATACATAGGAGACTGAAACGCTGTTCTGTCAATCCCATGCGTCAGCAATGTAGTGAACGGACGAGAATCCATATGTGTCATGTTCGGGATATTGTGTACAACCTCTTTATCAATGTAGACTTCCAAACAATTTGGTGCTTGAAAACTTGCACCGATACTTAATACGGTGTTCAACGCCTCATCGTCATTGATCGGTAATATCTTGTATTTGTTGTGTGCTTGCCACTAGCGATAAGGATATCTACATTTGAAGGTCAATCGGACACTTTCCCCGATTCATCCGCACAATCTGTCTATTGCGAC
>NW_021025506.1:83928-101146 GCF_004153795.1 Camellia sinensis
ATTTCCCTAATTTGCCACCTTTGACATAAAACATCTCCTCCAAAATTGCTATAGGCGTGATGCCAATTTTGCATCCGCATATTCCCTTTCGTTGGAATCATATGAGACGCCTTCATGTCGGGATCCCGAATTATTATTTCCCCCCAGTAGAAATAATTTTGAAACAGTCTCCTATATCTTGTCATCATTTAAGACAAAAACATTAAAATAGCAATCAATATACTTTACTCTACTCCTTGACTGTAAAGATTTATACTGAATTTTTTAACTTCATTCATTTACAATTACTTGTGATCGCAAAACTTTATTTAAGTATCAGCAATTGTATCCAACAATCCATTATTTGATTTTTTAATTTAAAATATGAGTTAAATAATGATTAATGCTTTATATTTTTAACTTTTTAAGAAACAAAATTCTTACCACAATACAAACTTAACATCATTGCTCTTGTGTTCTTTTTACATTACTTTAATTAGGGGGAATTAAATCATGCTCTTGTGCACATAAAGTAATTAGCTAGGTTTAAGGTCCGAAAATCTTTTATTAATTTTGGATTAATTTTGTATAAATTATATATAAATGATTACTAATAATTATAAAGTACAACATTTGTAATCATTAAATAAATGTAATTGATGTAAGTTGTATTTTAGGTAATTAATATATTATAATCTAAGTAATTACATAAACTTATGAGTGTAATGTTGTTAATCTTGTTACTTTGAGTGTAGGTAACTTATGAGTGTTAGGAATTCCAACAATTCTTATGAGATAGGTAAACTTATGAGCTGTAGGTAACCTAACCCTTTACATCAAGTAAACACCTACTCAAGTTAATCAATTATTTCTAATTTTAACCAAATTCTAATCCTTACATAATTTGAGTGTTTGGTTGTGACTTTATATAATTATAAAGTGTTTGGTAATACTTGATTTAACATTAAAAAAAAAATTTGATTATACATATTCTGTGGACCACGCTGTAAGTAAAATATTGTAAAACACCTGTTGTTCAATAACACATTTTGAAAAAAAATCATAAGCAGCCTCACTCTTCTTTGTCCACACACACTCACTTCTCTCTCTGTCTCTCTCTGACTAGGACACACCCACACACAACTCACGATCAAACATTAATTTATATATATAAATTTTATTTTATAAAATTCAGAATTTCTTTCTTTTTGGGCAATAATTTATTTTTTCAATTAATTTTATTTTTTTTTGCCAATGAATTTTCTTTTTCAAAGGTGGGGAATACTGTTAAACATAAACCTGAGGGGGGTGTCAGATGTATATTTAACCAATAAAAAAATTAACATTTTAAGAATTTAAGTAAAAAAAATAATTCATTATTGTTTGATTATTATGTGATATTATGGCATATTATTCATATATTATTTATATGGTCTTGAATTTTACAAAATAACAATTCTATACTTATTACAATCTATATATGTTTTGAGTGAGTGTGAGTGTTGTCTGGGTGTGTGTGTCAGAGAGAGAGATTGAGTGAGTGATGTGTGAGTTTGTTCTGCGAGAAACCTATAATGAGTGTTCTGGTTTTATTTTTTTGTTAAATTTTTAGCATTTTGCTTAAAAGGGTTATTATCCATGGGTCAACAGTAAAACCTGTTGTTGCAACCACATTCTCGAAGATAAAAAAGATTACCTCTACACAAAAGGCATGCGTTATGTATAAATCAAACTTTCCTTAATTAGACACCTTTTACTTATTATAAAAATAATTACTTAAAATTATGATATATATAATAATTTCCTTAAAAGTCGTGATTTGTAACCACGTTTTGTTAATTATAAGCGGGATGTCCACGCTTTTTAAGATTTTACAAATTGTCTGCGGAGGGCACAAAAACTGGAAGCTATGGTTTGTTTCGCGTTTAGCTTAGTTTAGGATTCTGTCCAACTATAGCCTACTTTAGGATAAAATTACTTTATTTTGCCTTTAATTGGAAGTCCCTATTTGGGGCAATGATTTAATCGTACGCATGTAAATGGTAAACATTTAAAAAACACTTATTTTTGAGGATTATTTTTGTAAATCTTTTTCTATTTTTTTAGTATTGCGATAAACTAGACAGATATTATCAATTTTTGAAGTGAGATATTATCGGATTCTTCTTTATTTTTTTGTTCATTAATTTATTAGTTTATTTGTATCATAGTATGTATTTATTCAGTGCGATTGGACAATTGGACAAGTTCATACAAAATCTTAATTTCATAGTGTAACCTTTTTCTATGAAATTATTATTTTTTTCATTGAGTTGAAATAACTCGAGCTGATTTTGTATGACTTGTTTCTTAATTTTTATTTCAGAACATTAGCCCTGTTTTGGTGGACTGTTGGGGAAGCTGTCTATAGCTTTATGCCTAAACACAGCTTATTAGCTTATTAATTTCAGTTTAAGTGATTTCCTGCTTATTTTTAAGATCTCCTGCCCACTCAGAATAAAGTGATTTCTGACTTCCATCAAACTATAAGCTATTAAGGCTTATAAGCTAACCAAACTTTATCAAAAATATTTCTTAAATTATAGTCTTAGAAAGTCTGAATAACCTGTTAAATAATTTCTTGCCAAACAGGCACATTGTTCACGTAATTTTTTTATAAACTGGATGGGTCACTAGTGAGAGTTAAGGCAATTAAAAGAAGTCTACTTTTATTTGTAAAGCTTCTGTATTAGGGTGACCTTAATGGACCAAGTTTTGGATAGGTATATTTCCCTATGAGATTATTCCTTAGAGATATATTATACAGATATACGTAGGAAATACTTAGGGAAATAACGTAAGAAATACTAAATAAAATTATGAGCTCTCATAATTTTAAGCAATATAACTAACATAACAAAAATATTATCGACCTGAACCGAGTCAAATTGAGCTTTCCTTAATATTAATGAGCTCTCTTATGTGTGTTATTAAAACATTAGGTATGCCCTTTCAGGTTCTCAAGTTGAACTCTCAGTATGTGTTCATGTTTATGCGTAATTATATGAATTTGCGGATCTATCCGCTGGAGGGACGTTTGGTGTGGAATTGTAAGATTGTCCATAATATACGTAATCTGATTCAGAATTCGACTTATTCATAATAAAATTAAAAAGCTTATATTGAATGCACATAATGCATGGCGCGTTAGAGAATTAAGTCAATGGATAATTCATGTGGGTAAAAATTTTCAGAATGAGTTCATGTTCATTAAATCAAATTATTTAATTTTTTTCAAAACAATTTTTTAAACAATTTTTTTAATTTTATATCAATTGTTTTGATATTAGCATTTTCCAGGCGACTTCATATGGCTTCTTTTGGTTAAGAGGTAAAAAGGTCATTTTTGGACTTTCTAATTTTTGTGGGATCACTCCTCTAATGTTTATTATTCCTAATTTTGTGGATATCAAATTTTTTGACCTTCTTATGTTTATATCAACATTTTTGTAAAATTTCATTTATTTTTATCAATCTGGAGTGTATGTTTATGTGGCGGTAGGTAAAAAAGCATTTTCAGTATTTTTTTAC
This sequence comes from Camellia sinensis, assembly GCF_004153795.1. NCBI lineage: Eukaryota > Viridiplantae > Streptophyta > Magnoliopsida > Ericales > Theaceae > Camellia > Camellia sinensis. The sequence goes on from NW_021025506.1 coordinate 87,478, forward strand.
TGTTTTCCAATAATGAGGGAATATTTAAATACAAAAATTTAGCGTTTAACTTCTTTTCCTAAAAACCCAAAAAATGTCTTAGTGTATTATGCTAATGCTGAAGCCTGAAGAGATAAGCGAAAGAATAACAGTATTTAACCATATCGACAGGTATAGACAATCAGGAAATTAAATTTTCAAATTCAAAAATATAGACGGATTCACAATTCTGTGGAGACTAATTTGTTAAAATAGATTAGGATGTGGTATTTTCATTGCAATAAAATATTACAAGGGATTCACATTCAAACCCATAATCCTGAAAACCATACCCTAATTTCTGATTTCACAATTGAAGATCCTTATAATATATTTGTAATTCACATCAAGTAAGAACGTCTGCGACGGGACCATCTTGGGTTTATCATCAGACTTTATTCGGGGCGGGTAGACACAGCCACCCTCTCACAACTGAAATTTTCTCCCCCTTTTCTTTTGGTTGAACTTGCTTTTCTTTTATGCCATAATCCCTTATATTTCCTAATAGAAAAAGAAAAAATGATATTAATGATAGCTTGGATCTATCGGACTTCGGGATAATTAGTACTGACGTTAACCATTGACAACTTTAAGTCTATTAGTTCCTTGTTTCTCAATTTTGTATGGACCTGATATGTATTCTATATGATTCTATTTTTTATTTTTTTATTTATTGGTTAATATTGTTAGGTCTGTGCTTATTTTTGGAATGAAATAAAAAGGGTGTGATGGCATGAATTATTCCTAAATATGTTTTGATTAAAAGAAAAAATTTTTGGAAAGTGAAACCGTGAAAGAAAAAATTAATTAATTTGAAAATTTTGAAAGAAAGGGATAGAAAATTTTGAATCTTTAATTATAGATTCAATTGTGACAACAATTATGACTTTTCTCTGTGTTGCCATGTTGTGTCCGGGAGAATTATAAAGTTAGCGTTGTTATACATTGTTGGTGGATGTGGTAGTGATTAGTTGTCCTAAAACAATTTCATATACATTATTTAAAAACATTTAATTATCATAAATTTCTTAACCCTAATTTCTGAACATAACCTTCTTTCTGATTTCACAATTTAAACCCTATACCCTAATTGGAAAAATATTTCACATTCATCATTCAAAACCTAATTCAAAACCTAAAACCTCATTTCTATTTTACATTAATTGATAATCATAACTTTCTATTTTCTCATCGCTGTATATTTACTATTTTTCTAAACTAGATTCAACATTCAACAGATTTCACATCAACAGATGTCACATTGACATGATAACTGATTTCCTTCAATTAGAAATCTGATTTCTACGTTCACAAGATTTCACTTTTCTAAACAGTTTTCTAAATTTTTAAACAGTATTTCAACAATTTAAAAACCCTAAATTTTCTCAAACCGTATTGTAATTTCTGATTTTCACAATTATTAAACCATAAACCCTAATTTATTATTTTCTGATTCCAAACATTGGTGTGTTGGGGATGAACCCTTATTCTACCAACATATCCCATTCATGAAACCCTATGGACCAACAGTTATAGCGGTTTCACAAATCCAAAAAACGCATTACGTGAGAAGAAGCACATCCAACGAGAGAGAGCCAGGAGAGCGACATACTGAAGTTAGAGGAGCTCGCACATAGCAACAAGAGAGATCTTAAAGAGCGGAGGAGAGCAGAGGAGAGATAGTAGTAAGGCGAGATGATAGATGAGGCAGGGAGGCGAAGAAAGGAGCAGGCAGCGAGGGTGAATGTAACAGCTGTGATGCAAAACACGGGGCTGGGGGCAAGATTTTTATATAAAGTTTTTAAAGGCGTGCAGCGGCTTTCATAAAAAATAAAATAAGCTATAAAAGCGTTAAGTTAACAAAACACATTTTCAGAAGAAAAATTTTTTTTGCCAAAAGTGCGTGGTGGAAACCTACTGGATGTTAAGCTAAAGCGGTTCGTAACCACGATTTCAGAGGAAATTTTTTTTGGTTAAAAGCGAGTGGTTCACATACCGGCGCTTTTCAGAATAAAAAATGTTAAGTTTAAAAGTGCGTTGGAATAGTGATTTGAATGAAAAAATAATTTATAAAACGCTTTTGTATCCACGTTCTAATTAAAAGCGCGTTGTAACCACGTCTTTAGATTCCGAACTCACGCGAGACAGTGGGCACAGACGTTGGAGGTGATTGTGAAATCACGTTTTAGGCCTATTTTGAAAATTCTTTTCAAAATCAGGTCTTGTTTGAGAATTTGAATTGATAATATTGACTTATTTAGGAGATAATGGCCTCCTTTTATGGTGGTTCACATTTTCAGCCTTTCTTTACCTTTTTTCAGCCACTTTCCATTTCTTTCTTCAAGATTGATTTTTACCTCCTTCTAGTCATTTTTTCAACTGCTCAGAACTGCCCGTTAATTGCTTTCTAACACTCTTTTTTGGCCCCAGTCTTCAACTTGAAAACCTAAACTTGCCAGGACCAAAGGGTTTGGCGGGGATGGTCCGGTTTACATTGGTTTAGTTGAAATTAGTGGACTTATCTATTGTTCACGTTTTTTAACAATTAATCTAAACCAAATTATTAATAAATTCATGAATGAACAAATTTCGACCAAATCATTTAACACAGCGAAACCGTCGACGATATTAGTTGTCAGCCGAATGATTACGCCACCAAGATCAGTTCTGGTGGTTTATTGAAATGTGTAGGCGTAAGTAATCCTGGTTTTACTCAAACAAAGTGTATGATGCCTAGAGTGTGATTAGAGACATTTTTCAAAACTGTGTTATATACTTAAGTACTGTGTTTGTTATGAGAGAATTAATGGTGGTGTAAGATAAAATTCCCCTGGTTGTGGTATTTTTTTATATCATTTATCTTAACCACAAAATTTCTTTTTTGTCCCTAACCTTTAGTCCACTACAAGCTCCGGCTAGCGTTCACTTTTTCGTTGATTCTCCTCAACTCATTCCCATGCCGGCATGCCCAACGCTTCTCAACCTCCCTCTGCTCTTTCCTCTACTACCTTCACCACCCATGAGCCCCATCCCTACACCACTACAATCATAGCCAAGCTTCGTCTCTCTCTCTGTTTCTTTCAACGATCGATCATCGATTGCGATTCGAGATTCGCTTATTTCTTTCTCTTTCGCCAGCTAGGGTTTCTCATGGCGTGTCTTGTAGCACCTGTCCAAAGGGTTACAAATATTAGGAGATCGAAGTTGTAAGCATCAGATTCGGAACCAGTGTCGAACAAAGGTGTAGTTGGCATAGATCATTCGAGAAATATTTGTGGTTCGGTTATAGTGCTGTCGAATCAGATTTGTGCAATGTAGGAAGCCACTGAGAGAAATAGTGTGGTTGTGCGTGTGTTTGTGCGCGAACAATAGTAGGTAGTTCACTGCTGAGCCAAGTTTTGGGTTAGATTGCCCGAAGGGGTGGTAGTTCGCGATGAGGGGTGGAGACCAGTGTTTTTGTTGATGGCGATGAGGTATGAAGGTGTGGTTAGAGAGGGGTGGAACGGTGGCTTGTTGGCAGGGTAAAAGGGTGATAGAGTGTGGCGAGGGCTGTCGAAGGTGAGTGTTAGACGGCATTGAGGAGGAAGCTGCCAGTGGATAAAGTTGTGGTTAATGGTGGGGAGTTTGAAAGAAAGGAGTCCGGATTCTCGGCTCGGCCCTACCCGGAGCCTTTTCGGCAGCCCCCCAAACGACGTGTTTTGGGGCAAATTTTCAAAAAAAAAACGCAGAGGAATTTTGGTGGTTGTGTGGGGAGTGAGGGCCAGAGCTGGAGGGGCAAAACTAGTGGGAGAGGAGGAGGGGGGCGGGACCGGAGGCGGAGGCGACGGCGGTAGCAGCTGCTGGAGACGCTGGATCGGGCCCGACTCGGACGCCTGCCGGCACGGCGGCTGGCGAGTGCGACGAAGCTGCGATGGCGAGCTCGCAGGCCTTCCTCCTCTCCGCCTTGCCTTCCTACTTCTCCCTCTCCCCTCCCTCTGGTTTCTGTGAACGTAAGAGGAAAGACGAAGAAGAAGATAAGAAGGAAAAAAAAAAAAAAAACCCCCAAAACGACGGTCGTTTTGGGGGGTTGCCGGGTAGGGCCGCGGGAGGTCCGTCCGAGGACGGAGTTCGAAGGAAGGGGTACTTTTGGAAATTACGATGGGGTCCAAGAGAAAGAACTGAGTTTCTATTTGTACTATTTGTACACATTTATTCACTCTGTGCATCACATTTTATGATAAACTATTTTTTTATATTTTATTTATTATTTTATAGACAGCACACACATATTCTAAATAACATATTTAGTAAGTATGTCGAAAAATAAAAAAATTTTCAAATTCTACTGTTAAAAGAAAGATAATTTAATGTTTGAATCAATTATTTAACTGGGTGCTGTACAATAAAACTTTTTGAAAAAAAAAGGTAAGGAAGGACCTTAATTCTGATAGGGATTTCAAAATGTTAGGAGATCAAAGTATGTAATGAGTACTATTAGCCAACAGTCTTTGAGAGACATGTAAGGTGCCAATCCATTTAGTGAGTTATTTTTTATTTATTTATTTTTTTTAACAAGCTTGTTGAATGGTTTTATTAGTGCAGATAAACATTTATAAAATTGTTAAATTTATATTTCTTTCACATTTTTTTTTATATTTTTGATGTTGCTATAAACATTTAGTCACCGCTAGATAACAATTTATCATTTTCTTCACCAATATGAAATTGAGATAGTATTCTTATGATATTAGAGCAGTTTCTTTCTTATTTGTGTCTCTTTTGGAAATTAAATTATTTCACTATGTGTTGCCCCAAATAGAAGTCAGGTGTACTTAGAGGCATATTATCACGTACCAGCTCATTTGGGGATGCGAGTTCTACACTTCAATATCTTATAGCACATTAGTATTGTGAGCGGGCAAGACAGGCATGGTAGATTTCTTTATCGCATCTCTAGGTTGTCCTTTGGATTTATGACGGGGGTACGCAAATACACTCATTGGAGCCGTGACTTCTCAGGGAGGATAACAAAGCACTTGGGTCCGTGACAAGGTGGTATCAGAGCCTAGCTAGGGGGCACTGTGATGGGGACAATTTGTGAGACTTATCACCGTAGCACCTTTTTATGGGGTCCGCTCACCAAGTGGTGTCCTGCGCGGGGCTAGGTTTTTCATGGGTGGGAATCGGCATAGTTAATGGAGGCAGCAGGGTAATCGTCTCCCTGACCCAGGGCTCGTTGGGACTGGCAGGTGGTAACATGTCAATTATAACCAAACATATATAATTTTTAATATATATAAATTTTATTTTATAAAATTGAGACTAATATTAAATATATATAATAATAATTTATAATAGCAAATAATAATCAACTATATAAAATGATCATTTTTTTACTTTAATTCTTAAAATTTATTTTTTTATTTTAAGGTTTAGGATTTAGGGTTTAATTCTTAATTTTTTTTTTATTTTAGGGTTTAGGGATAACATTATTTTTTATTTTATTTTAGGGTATAGGGTTTAATTCTTAAAATTTATTTATTTTTATTTTAGGGTTTAGGATTTAAGGTTTAGGGTAAAGTGTAATTTATTATGTCAAAAAACATAGTAAGAACATAAAAAGAAGAAGATAAAACTGTTTCGTTTTAAGCACAATAAAAATTACAGCCAAAAAAAATAGGGGGGGATAAAGCTTAGCATCAGACATCACACACACTCACACTCACACTCACACTCACACTCTTCTCTCTCTCTCTCTCTTTGACACACTTACACCCACATCACTCCACTCTCTCTCTTTCACACACATCCACACACACTTATAATAAATAAATAAAAATAAAAATAATTAATTTTATTGATTATATTTATTTTAATAAAACATATATAATTTTTAATATATATAAATTTTATTTTATAAAATTCAGAACAATTAATTTTTTTTTAATTTAATTTTTCTTTTCAAATAATTTATTTTATAACTGTCATAAACATAAACCTCAGGGGTGTCAATGTAATTTACCTAAATAAAAAAATTACATTTTAAGAATTAAAGTAAAAAAATAATCATTTTATATAGTTGATTATTATTTGCTATTATCAATTATTATTATATATATTTAATATTGGTCTGAATTTTACAAAATAAAATTTATATATATTACAAATTATATATGTTTGATGTGAGTGTGAGTGTTGTGGGTGTGTGTGTCAGAGAGAGAGATAGAGAGAGTGAGTGTGAGTGTCTGCGAGAAACAAGAATGAGTGCTGGTTTTGAATTTTTTGTTAAATTTTTACATTTTGCTTAAAAGTGGTTATTATCCATGGGTCAACAGTAAAACCGTGGTTTGCAACCACATTTTCTGAAGATAAAAAGAATTACTTAACAAAAGCATGGTTATGTATAAATCAAATTTCCTTAATTAGATTTACTTTTAAAAAATAATTACTTAAAAATTTATGTATAAATAAAATTTCCTTAAAAGCGTGATTTGTAACCACGTTTTGTTAATTAAAAGCGTGGATTGTACCACGCTTTTAAGATTTTACAAATTGTCTGCGGGAGGGCCACAAAAACAATGAAAGCATGGTTTGTATCCGCGTTTTAGCTTAGTTTAGGAATTCTGTCCAAACTAAGCCTACTTTAGGATATAAATTACTATTTTGCCTTAATTTGGGAAAAGTCCCTAATTTGGGCAATGATTTAATCGTACGCATGTAAATGGTAACAATTTAAAAAACACTTATTTTGAGGATATTTTGATAAATCTTGTTCTATTTTTTTAGTATTTCGATAAACTAGACAGATATATCAATAATTTTGAATGTGAAGATATTATGAAGATTCTTCTTTTATTTTTCTGTTCATATAATTTTATAGTATAATTTGTATCAAGTATTGTATTTATTCAGTGCGATTGGACAAAATTGGACAAGTCATACAAAAATCTTAAATCATAGTGTAACTTTTTCTATGAAATTATTATTTTTTTCATTGAGTTGAAATAACTCGACTGATTTTGTATGACTTGTTCTTAATTTTTATTTCAAACATTAGCCCTGTTTGGTAGAACTGTGGGAAAGTGCTTATAGCTTATGCCTAAACAGCTTATAGCTTATAACTTTCAGTTTAAGTTGATTTCCAGCTTATTCTTAAAGCATCTCCTGCCCCACTCAAAGAATAAGCTGATTTCTGACTTCCACAAAACTATAAGCTATAAGCTATAAGCTAAACCAAACATATCAAAATATCTTAAATTAAGCTGAAAGCTGAAATAACCTGTAAATAATTTCTGCCAAACAGGCACATTGTTCACGTAATTTTTTAAAACTGGTGGTCCAATTAGTGAGATTTAAGGACAATTAAAGAGAAGTTACTTTTATTTGCTAAAGCTTCTGCTATTAGGGACCTTAATGACAAAGTTATTTGGTAGGTTATTTCCTATGAGATTATTCCCTTAGGAAAATAACCTCATACGAAATAACGTAGGAAATAACTTAGGGAAATAACGTAAGAAATAACCTAAATAAAAAATTAATGAGCTCTCATAATTTTAAGCAATATAAATAACATAACAAAAAAATTATCGACCTGAACCGAGTCAAACTTGAGTTTCATTAATATTAATGAGCTCTCATTATGTGTTAAACATTAGGTATGCTCCTTTCAGGTCTCAAGTTGAACTCTCAGTATGTGTCATGTTTATAGGTATTAATTGAGATTTGTCGGATCTACGTGGAAGGGACGTTTGGTGTGGATTGTAAGATTAGTCCATAAATACGTAAACTGATTCAGACATCCGACTATCATAAAAAATTAAAACTTAATTGAATAAACATAATGCAGGCGCGTAGAGAATAAGTCAATTGGATAATTCAAGTGGGTAAAAATTATCAAGAATGAGTCATGTTATAAATCAAATATTTTAATTTTTTCAAACATAATTTTTAAACAATTTTTTTTTTAATTTATATCAAATGTTTTGATAATAGCATTTTCCAGGACGACTTCAAAGGCCTCTTTTGGTAAAGAGGTAAAAAGTCATTTTTTGACTTCTAATTTTTTGTGGATCACCTCTAATGTTTATATCAAATTTTTTGTGGATCAAATTTTTTGACCTCTAATGTTTATATCAAATTTTTTGTAAAAAGTCATTTATTTATATCAAATTTTCTGACTTCTAATGTTTTGGTAATTTTTTGGCGAGGTAAAAAGGCATTTTCAGTATTTTTTTTACATGCTTTTCCAAAAAAAAAAAATTTAAAAATACAAAAAATTAGCTTTTAACTTATTTCCTAAAACAACCCAAAAAAATTGTTTGTACTAGTTATAGTGGCCTAATGATGAAGCTGAAGAGATAAGCGAAAGAATAACAAGATTTAACCATATCGACAGGGCTAAGAAGCAATCAGAAATTAAATTTTCAATTCAAAAAATATAGACAGGATTCACAATTCAAAATTCAAAAACCTAATTTGTAAAAAAATAGATAGGATTCACAGTTCACAATGCAATAAATATATACAGGATTCACAATTCAAAACCCAAATTCCTGAAACCATAACCCTAATTTCTGATTTCACAATTGAAAATCCTATAAAATATATTTGTAATTCACAATCAGAAGAACGTCGTCGACGACCATCTTGGGTTTCACTCAGACTATTCGGGGCGAAGGACACAGCCACCCTCTCACAACTGAAAATTTTCTCCCCCTTTTCTTTTGGTTGAACTTGCTTTTCTTTTATGCCAAACATCCCTTATACTTTCCATAATAGAAAAAGAAAAAATGATATAATGATCAGTTGGATCTATGGACTCGGGATAATTAGTACTAGACTAACCATGACAACTTTAAACATAGTTCCTTGTAATTCAATTTTGTATGACACTGATATGTATTATATGATTCTATTTTTATTTTTTTTTAATATATTGTAAATATTGTTAGGCTGTGCTTAATTTATTGGAATGAAAATAAAAGGGAATGGCATGATTATTCCTTAAATATGTTTTGATTAAAAAGAAAAATTTTTGGAAAGTGAAAGTGAAAGAAAAAAATAATAATAATTTGAAAATTTTGAAAGAAAGGGATAGAAAATTTTGAAATTTTAATTATAGATAATTTTTATATAGACAAAATTAGATTTTCTTGTGTTTTGCCATGTTTTTTTCCAAGAAATTATAAAGTTAGTTACGATAATAATATACAAGAAAATTATTATTATTATAGATAATTATTTGTTCCTAAAAAAAATCATATAACATTATTAAAAAAATTTAACTTATCATAAATTTCTTAAACCCTAATTTCTGAAACCATAACCTTCATTTCTGATTTCACAATTTAAAACCCTAACCCTAATTGAAAAATGATTTCACATTCATCAATTCAAAACCCTAATTCAAAACCAAAACCCTCATTTCTGATTTTACATTCAATAGAAAATCATAACTCTCATTTTCTCATTTCAAACATAATATTTACATTTTTCTAAACAGATTCAACATTCAACAGATTTCACATTCAACAGATGTCACATTGAACAGAAATCTGATTTCACATTCAATAGAAATCTGATTTCACGTTCAACAGATTTCACATTTCTAAACAGATTTCATAAATTTTTAAACAGATTTCACAATTCAAAACCCTAATTTCTCAAACCGTACTTGTAATTTCTGATTTCACAATTATAAACCATAACCCTAATTTATTATTTCTGATTTCACAACATTTTCACATTCATGAACCCTATTCTACCAACATTATACCCACATTCATGAACCCTATTCTACCAACATTATACCCACATTCACATTTTCACAAACACAAAAAACGCATTAAAGTAGATCAGCAGAGAGAGACAGAAGCCATACCAACGAGAGAGAGCACAGAGAGCGACAATACTGAAGTAGAGGGAGCTCGCACATAGCAACAAAGAGAGAGCAGCAAGAGCGAGAGAGAGTAGTAAGAGCGAGAGAGAGAGATAGTAGTAAGAGCGAGAGATAGAGAGCAGGGAGCGAGAAAGAGAGCAGGCAGCGAGGGTGAATGTAACAAGCGTGAATGCAAAACACGGGGCTGGGGAGATTTTATATAAGTTTTAAAAGCGTGGTTACAAATCACGCTTTCATTTTAAAAAAAAAATGCTATAAAAAAGCGTAGTTAACAAACACATTTTCAGAAGAAAATTTTTTTTGCCAAAAAGCGTGGTTCATAACCACGTTTTCAGAAGAAAAAAAAATTTAAGCTAAAAGCGTAGTTCGTAACCACGATTTCAGAAGAAATTTTTTTTGGTTAAAAGCGTGGTTCACAACCGCGCTTTCAGAATAAAAAAAATGTAAGTTAAAAGCGTGGTTCAGAATAGTGATTTCAGAAGAAAAAAAATTTAATTAAAAACGCCTTTTGTAACCACGTTTTCTTAATTAAAAGCGCGTTTTGTAACCACGCTTTTAAGACTTCCAATTCTCACGCGAGACAGGGGCACAGACGTGAAAGCGTGATTGTGAATCACGTTTTAGCCTATTTTGAAAAATCTTTCAAAACAAGGTCTAGTTTGAGAATTGAATTGATAATTTGACTTATTTAGAGAAATGGCCCCTTTTATGGTGTTCCACATTTCAGCCTTATACTTTACCTTTATTTTCAGCCACTTTCATTTACTTTTTCAAAGATTATTTCCTTCTTTCTAGCCATTTTTTCAACTGCTCAGAACTGCCCGTAATTGCTTTCAACACTCTTTTTTGGCCCCACGTACTTCAACTTGAAACCCAAAACTTGCCAAGACCAAAGGGTTGAGCATGGTCCGGTTTACATCTGTTTAAGATGAAATTATGACTTATCTATTGTTCACAGTTTTATAAAAATTAAAATCAAACCAAATTATTAAAATCATGAAAATGAAACAAATTCGAACCAAATCATTTAAACACAGCGAAACGACGACGAGATAACAAATTAAAGTTGTCAGCCGAATGAAAACCTACGCCAGCCAGATCAGATCTCTGGTGAGTTTATGAAATGTGTAGGCGTAAGTATCCTGTTTACTCAAACAAAAGTGGTATGATGCCTAGAGTGTGAATTAAGACATTTTCAAAACTTGTGTTTATACTAAGTAATGATGTGTATTGAGAGAATTAATGGTGTGTAAATAAAATTTCCCCTTTTATTTATTTATTTATTTTTTATAACAATTTTATCTTAACACAAAATTCTATTTTTGTCCCTAACCTTTAGCCACTACAGCTCCGGCTAGCGCACTTTCGTGATTCTCCTCAACTCATTTCCATCGCCTTTTGCCATTGCCCACCGCTTCTCAACCTCCCTCTGTCTTTCCTCTACTACCTCACCACCCATTAGCCCATCCCTACCACCCACTACAATCATAGCCAAGCTCCGTTCTCTCTCTCTGTTTCTTTCAACCGATCGATCATCGATTGCGATCGAGATTCGCTATTTCTTTCTCTTCGCAGCTAGGGTTTCTCATGGCGTGTATTGTAGCACCTAGTTCCAAAAGGGTTACAAATATAGAGAGATCGAAGTTGTAGCATCAGATTCGGAAACCAGTGTCGAACAAAAGGTGTTAGTTCGGACATATATCATCGAAGAAATATTGGTGGTTCGGTTATAGACTGTCGAATCAGATTTGTGCAATGTAGACCACTGAACAAATAGCAGTAGTTCGGACATATGCCACTGAACAAATAGTAGTAGTTCACTGCTGAGCCAGTTTTGGGTAGATTGCCGAAGGGAGTGGTAGTCGCGAATAGAGGGTTCGGGAGACCAGAGATGCGACTTTGATGGCGATGAGGTATGAAGGGGGTGGTAGAGAGGGGCTGGAACGGTGGTGTGGCAGAAAAGGGTGATAGAGGGTTGGCGAGGGCTGTCGAAGGTAGTGTAGACGGCATTGAAGGAGAGCTGCCAGTGGAAAAGTTTGTGGTAATGGTGGGAGTTGAAAGAAAGGAGTCCGGATTCTCGGCCGCCCTACCCGGCAGCCGTTTGCAGCAGTCCCCAAAACGACGTCGTTTTGGGGGCAAATTTTCAAAAAAAAAAAAAACGCAGAGGAAGAGAGGGAGGAAGGAGGAGGGAGGAAGGGAAGGGCCGGACTGGAGGGGGCCATAACTAGTGGGGGAGGAGGAGGCGGAGGCGGGGCCGGAGGCGGAGGCGACGGCGGTGCAGCTGCTGCGATGAGCTGGATCGGGCGACGATCGGACGGCTGCGACGGCCGGCGGCGAGGCGACGAGCTGCGATGGCGAGCTCGCAGCCTCCTTCCTCCTCCTTCCTCCCTCTTCTCCCTCTCCCCTCCCCTCCCTGTTATGGGCAGTCGTCTCATAAAAACGTAAGAAAAAAAAACGGAAAGAAAGAAAAAGAAAGAAAAAAAACAAAAAAAACCCCCAAAACGACGTCGTTTGGGTTTGTCGGGCTAGGGCGCCTAGCGTCGGCCGAGATCCGGATTTCGAAAAAGATACTTTTGGAATTACATTGTCCAAAGAGAAAGAATTATGTTTATTGTTACTTATTTACACATTTATTTCCCACTCTGCACACATTAATGATTAAACTATATATAATTATAATAAATAACATCACACACAATAAATAAACATATAAAATGTCGAAAAAATAAAAATCAAAACTACTGTAAAGAAATGAAATAATGGCTAGAAAAATAAATGTGTTACAAATAAACAATGAAAAAAAAGTAAGAAGGGACCTAATGATAGATCAAAGTAGAACAAAGAATAATTACTATTAGAACCAGCTGAAATGTAAGTCGCCAATCAAGATATCATTATAACAACTGTGAAGTTATAAAGTCAGAAAAACAAAAACAATGAAATATATCATCACACATAAAGCATAAACAATATCAACACGCAGAAACAATTTATCACATCACAATGAAAGATGAACTATCTATGAAAGACAAGTCTCTATCGAAATAAAATATCATATGCCCAAAATAGAAGCAGCGTTGTACTAGCAAGCATATATCACTTGGTACCAGCTCATGATGCATCTACACTAAATATCTTATAACACATGTTGACGCAAGAACAGCTCAGAACATCATCCCTAGCCTGCATATGCACGTACGCAAACATCATGGAAGCCACTCTCAGGAATAACAAGCACCTACCTGACAAGTATCAGACAGCTACACGTGATACAATGAACTTACACTCCGAGCACCTTATATTCCGGCACCAAGCCGCCGCACATCCAAAAACGGGACAATAATACCACATTTAGATTTTCTACGTGGATTTGATCTTGTACTCTTCGCTCGCGCCTTTGATGCATGTATTACGCTTGGTCACTTCATTACGAGAATTAGTAGTATTGGGAGATGTTTATTAGATCTTGTGAGATAAAGATGGATGGTAGGATTTTTTCAAGTGGATTATTTCTTTATGATGAAGGATTTTGATATGATTTTCGGAGAGGATTTTTTGTGTGACGACTACAAAGCATCATGCTGTCTATTGATTGTAATTGAGCATACTGGCGGTAGTTTTTGCTATGCTGGGCCAACTTGAGTTTTTCTAAATAGTTACCGACCGACAGATCTAACAAGCACCTAACACATAGCGACAAAGAAGCAAGACTCACACATCGCCTGTTCCAGGGCATAATGCACTACGCCTCATACCACTCGTATAGAACTCTCG
>NW_021025506.1:102906-133628 GCF_004153795.1 Camellia sinensis
CTTCGCCGTCGGTGAGGGTGAAGTCACGAGTTGATTTCGATGGTTGGTGGTCTTCGGTGAATCCCGATCAATGGAGAAAGACGTGATCACCGGTAGTCATCCATGACAAAGAAGATAAGAGAAAAATGCAAAAAAAAAGAGAGAGAGGAAAACGTAAAGAGTTAGGCAAAAAGCAAAGAGAGAGAGAAGAAAGTAGGACTTTTGGGTCTACTCAAAAAGTTGCTGGATTAAATAGTGTCCACATGTTTCACATAGGACATATGGGTAATTTCCCCATCAATTTATTTTTAGTCAATTTGGACATTTTTAAATTTTTTTTGGACTTAAAACATACTTAATATATTATATTAAATTATAATAAGAGGAGACTCATTTTTTGAGTCTATTTTGAGGTACCCTAAGTCATGGCTTGGTGGGTGGGCCTATGCCCAAAGCCAGGCTTGAGAGTTGATCATGTGGGTTAGGTGTTCGCTTACCATGTGTAATGAGATTCTACTCTTACGTGACACAACTTCCCTAATTTCCTCTCAACAATTGTTTAAAATAAATAAAAAGAAAAGAAAAGAAACTCATATATGCTTGTCTGTGGTTTAGAAAGGTTACACGAATAGGGCATGACAGAAATACCTAACAGGCCTCTCGAGGAAGTTTGGAAAGTTACAATCAAAGTCAAAAAGGCAAAAATTTTCTTTCCTCTCTACTTTTTGAGAAATTTTATTTCTATACACATAGTTATCTCAGTGCACATCATTTCTCAATGCACATATTTAAATAGTTTGATTATTAATTTTTATTCTTATTTCACACACCAATTATACCAATCGTACCCTTAACTTATATATTGTACACATACCACCTCAACTCTCTTTCTACATACCTATTCAAAGTTGAAGAGCAACGTCTCCCCTATTTCGGTTCATAGTGAAGAGTTCAACAACGAAGAGAAACTCTATTGAACAGAATGAAGACCTGAGATCTTCCATTGAAGAACCTCCATTGAAGATCCTTTTCCTCCATTCGACACTCCAGTTCTGAAATCTGTTGAAGATAACTATTACTTTGTTTTGATTTCGTTATATTTGGTACCATATCATTTTCTCTGTCAAGTGCATTGACAAATTAGAAAAAATCCTCGTTTTTCCCTTGAAAAGTTGTGATTTTGGGTATTTGGCACTGATTTTCCGAAATTTATTTTTTAATTTGATTTTCGAATAATATTTATTTTTTCGACATTGTAGTTATGAAATATAATGATTTTTTTGACACTGATTTCAAAATAAAATTTTCAATTCGACAGTTGAGATTCGAATGTTTTACCATATTTAGGTACTACCAAATATGTTTCACAAATGGTCAATATCTCAACCAATTCAACAATTACCATTCAAGATAGAGAAATCAAGGTCGTTCGCTTTCGAGATAGAGTCAGGGACATCATGGGTAGCAGACATTAAAAAACCATCATCAGCACCGGCGGTGATGTTTGAGAAGCCATTGATGAACATGACTTTCAAGGACTTGATTGATGCCATGTCACACTTCGGAAAAGAGTCACTGATAGCAGAGGGAAGGTGTGGGCCAGTGTACAAGGTAGTGTTGCCGGGTGATTTACACGTGGCGATCAAGGTGGTGGAGCAAGCAAGAGTTGATGATGATGAAGCTGTGAAGATGTTTGAAGAGCTAGCGAGGCGATGATGATGAAGTTAAGGTTTAGTTTTTTTTTACTAGGTGTATATTGAAATTTTTTTATTTTTAAAAGATGTGTACAGAGAATATGTTTATATAACATTATGGATGTTTGTGGATGTCCATTATGATAATTTTAGTTTAAAATATAATTACCATTAAAATAATATTTCATTAAGTGTATGCACTGAGGTAACTACGCGTGTAGAAATAGAATTTCTCCTATTTTTCTTACACTTAATTTTTTTTTTTTGGTGTAAAAAATCAAAAAATCATCTTAAACACTATTTTCACCTCATATGTTAATCAAAAAATCAAAAAATTATTAAAATAACATATTTCCATAGGTGAATTTCGATTTCCACATAGATTGCATCGGAATGGTGGCATTATTTCTCTGACCATTTTCGAAATGTCCAACCCTTTGCTACTTGTGATCTAACATTTTACATCATTTTGTCTAGTAGGACACAAAACAAGAAGGTGAATGTGCCAAGAACTTGAATAATTATGCCAAAAAGACATATATTTGATGGAACGTGTGAGAATAATTATTAAAAAAAAAAAAAGAAAATAAAAAGAGTAACGTTGCCAAAAAAAGAAAAGAAAAGTAAATATGGCTCTAACTAATGAAGCCAAAAGTACACACATAGGTAAACCTCCAAAGAAGAAGGAGGATAACAAAAATGTTAGAGGTCTCAAAAATTCTACTAAAAGTTTTACTAAATGTCTCACATGGGTGTGGTGACATTTGGTAAAACTTTTAGTATAATATTTGGGGTCTGTAGCATTACTCGGAGGATAATGATGATAATTAATAAATAATAGACTCATGATGTTCCCAATAATGAAAAATAAATAAATAAAGACAACACCTCCAGCATAACTATTTGGGTACAAAGCAGTTAATGCATGATGATTGATGAGTATGAACATTCAAATGGGTGAGCATAAGATTTAGCCAAAAAAAACCCAACATGATAAACTCTGACAATTCAAAAAGCTAGTAGTTGAACAATCAAAATAGAGTTCTGGATCTTGAAAAAAATAATATGGACCTTGAAAATGAATAAATTATAATCAAAACATCTACAAAGGTCAGTAATAATATAGCCTCAGAAGAAAATTGTAGTATATTTACATATAAATTATGTTCTGAACATCATGAACTTCCACCTAACAAGAACTCTACCGCATCTCTTACCCAATGCAATTGACCATTTACACTTGTTTTATTTTTTTATTTACAGACTGAACCTTAAAAATGTACATCAAAAAAGAATAATCCTATTATGACTCAACCGTGAAATTACAAATTGCAAGCCGAACATACATAGAGAAAATAGACAAGCAAATCGTATTCCAACAGGAGAATTGAACTTCGTGTTTATTTACAATTATTAGAAGCTCCACGTAGAAAATAATAACAAAGATGTCTTCTTTTCCAAATTGGGATTACCTCAAGAAAAATACGAGGATGCTAACCCACTGCGCCTCTCTGCAAATACAGCGTTACAACTCATGAGAAATTGCTTGGAAATTTAGTAACTTGATGTCACAGAAAAAAAAGTATATCAAGCAATGGTTCTATACCTCCAGTTGTGATGAGCTTTTCAACACGTGAAACGATATGTTTACCATAAGTGTACCTCTTCAGTGCAGTCAAGTGGACCTTGATGCGAGAGAGAATTAATTCACGGCTTTGATCATCACAGGTCTCAAGAACCTTCTGCACAACATAGTTTCCGAAGGGATCTTTCATCATGGCCTGCATTTGCGATTTTAACAGTTTCATCAGTTATTCAACAAGAACTACCAGTACATGACACACAGAATTAATAACAGGAGCTTCAAATCTGCCATTGAGAAAATGAATTACAATCGAACTAAGCTCATAACATAATTATATTTTACATTCTATTGAAAGAAGGATATGAAATCATTCATTCATATGAACCTGAAGCTATATTATAATGTATAGCGCCTCAAAATTAATTGGAAGTACGCTACATAACCCAAGAAGCATGGATACGCGACACATAACCCAACAACACAGATACGACAGAGATATGCCGACAAGACAATTTTCAAAATTTGAAGGGCACAACACGTGAGTTACCTACACAAATTATATAATTCTATATATTTATTATACGTTTATGAATATTTCATTCAAAGATTATAAAAAAATGCAGCATAACACTAACTCTTAAAGTTTAGCAGGTTTAACGAGTATAAATTTACATTATTTTTTAATTATTGTTGTATCCTTTAAGTTATTTTCTTTTATCATTAACTTCCTTTGATCTCTCAAAATTTAGTAACATTTTTTTTCTTTTTTTTGGGTAAGTAGACAAAACCAACATAGGGGAGTATGGTTTTTCACATAATCTACTGTAGAATTTGAATGGCAAGAGATGGTCAAAAACCTGTAAGGGCTCATTTTCATCAGTGGAACCAAGCATTTCATTCACCAAAAGTTGACGCTCTCCCGGACCACCAAAAGTTAAGCACTTCTCAACAACATTAGAGGCAAACTTCTGCTGACTCATCTTTACTATTTGCCCTGCTAGCTTGCTAATAATTACAGATCGTTCTTGTGGTTTACCATGCTGCAGGACATGCTAACCAAGCAAAAACTAAGAACATCAGTAAACAAATAATAGCTATTTACATTGATTTATAAAGCAAGTTTGATAAACATTAGAATAAAAACGAAATGCTGTGTAAATTACAGTACACTTATCACAAAATATTAAAAATCTTCAAGAATGAATGATACCATGGAAATCAAAAGAAGTTTGTCACTTTCTTTCATTATTTCTTTTGGTCTGTGTCAGCATTACCAGTTAAGCCAGTTTTGTGTCATTTTTTATGAAAAGTTAGAGCATCAATGCTCAACTTGATCAAGACCATAGGTCCCAAATACTTGGGGCGAGTGACAGATCATTTTTTGCCACTATGCTTTCTATCTAGAGCCATGCCCACATATAGGTCTTAGGAATCATGTCATTCTTCATTGCTTTAATCTGGAATCTTTCAGGTATCCTCTCCCCCTTTGTAGTACCTTCAACTAAACATAACAAGGGATTATCGGTGCATTCATCCATCTTTGTTGGAAATGTCTGTCTTAACTGTCTCTCTCATCTTATACTCAGGAGGGGCCATTTTAACTTTTTAATTTCATTCATTCATTTATTAGTTTGTACTCTTTTTTTTCTTTTTTCTTTTTTTCCTTATCATCTCTTGGGAAGGAAAAAAATAAAATAAAAAGCAAAATGCAATTCAACAATATCAAAATCTTTTAGCATATAAACAGGTTTGTAGACCACTAGGTCAAATTCGGTCAGATTCTCGATTCCAACAAAAAAATTTGACAATATCTTGAACGCTTTACATTGTGTTTTACCACTTGTAGAAGAGAAGAGCAAGGAAGAGAAATAAACTCTCTTCCTCTTCCTTTCCACAAGTTCAAGTACACCCTTGGAAAATCCTGTTAAAAATGCGAGTATTCTTATGAATTTTGTTAAATAAAATTAAGTGTGTTTGCAATTTTTGTAGACAAAACGGGTGCTAGTTTTCTAGGTTTGGTGCGTTAGGATTAGTCCACTCATGTGATAAAGGTGACTCCCATATAGTTACTAGGTTGATTTATATATATATATATATATATTTGGGTTAGGATAGTAGAGTCTGGAATCTACTGGGAAACTTAATATTATTAGCTAATTGTATAGAACTAGAATTCTCATGGGTAAACTATTATAAATAGCCATGTGAACTCTGAGAGAGTGGTGAGGGAAAAAATAGAGATATAAGGGGAGAGAAAAAATACCATGATGGCACCGGGTGAGCGAGGGCTCAACTACCCTTGAGCATGGAGTTCAGGTCGTAGTGTGGGTTTTGAGTGTTTTGGCCATCTCACATGTGTTCTCTATTGTTTATCATAGTGGAATCTTTGTCTCCTGTGGATGTAGGCAATTTGGGCTGAGCCACGTAAATCTCTATGTGATTATTTTTTCTCTTTGGTGTGTGCATGAGTGTACTTCTGTTGGCGTTGGTGGGAGACTGTATAAATCACAACAAGTGGTATTAGAGCTTATGGTTGTCAATCCTAGGTACGGTTGGCAGAGAGGGTGCGGTTACTACACATGGAGGGCCCACACAGAAGAGAGAAATCCTGGTGGTACAGAAAAGAAGGTTCAAATCTAGTGAAAGCTTTCACAAGAAGAAACATGATAGAAAAATTCACAGTGAAGGTGGATCTCAAGGTTTTCAGGGGTTGTGAATTCATCGGTAGGGTCAGAATTTTCAGATTCTAAACAGGTTTAAAGGGATTGGACAGGTTCAAGGGGCGATCAAAAGTGATTGCATGTGATCTAGGTGATCCAAGAGTAATCTGATTCAATCAAAAGGAAGTCTAGTCATTGCGGGGTCAATCAGACGGTGTTTGTTTGATTGGAGATCATGATTGGCAATTTGTACAAGCTCATGGAGTATGTTGTGACAAGGGAAACTACTGTCAAGCATCAAGCGAGTAGTACGAGTTGTGGGTAAACAATAGTAAGCAACAATTGCAAGGATATTTGGTGGCCACCAAAAGAAAGACAACGGGTTGCTGGATGTTCACAAAAATGAAGTTTTTGGCATAGAAATTGAGACGGAGGTCGCGATAAGGTGTACACCGAGGGAGGATGCCGGTCTCTTTCTATAAAGCTCCGTTTGATTAGAAAGAAATAAATGATAGAAAGTGAAAATGATATAGAGTGAAGTAAAAGAAAAGAAAAGGAAAGTAAAATATGTACTATTGTATAAATTTGATTAGGATGAAAATTTTACAAGCAAATAGGAATTCTAATAATAACAAACTACTTTTATAACATATTTTAACTTTCTTATATTTTTCTGTGTTTTTTTGCAAGAAATTATAAGCTTAATTACTATGCTATTATGAGTTATACAAGAAAATTAACTTTCTTAGAACTTCCACCATTTTTATGCTAAACAAACTCAAAAAAATATTATTTTTTTCTATTTCTTTCACTTCCTACCATTTTCATCCTAACCAAACTGAGCCTAAAGGTTTTGGTTCGTGGTAGTGGAAACACTTTAAGGAGGTGTGGCGGATCTTATCGGCTTGAGCATGAGGACAAAGGAAGCCACAAAGGACACGTTGAGCACTATTGTGTGAGGTACAAATAATCTAGGCACTCGATTCAATGGGGTGTAACATTTTCTAGGTGAAGGTGAAGTGTATCATGCAAACTCGGACAACTAGGTTGGAGGATGCACATAACATTTAACCCACATCACTAAAGGGGGTGATTGTTAGGATTAGTCCACCCATGTGATAAAGGTGGGCCACATATAGTTATTAGGTTGGTTTAGACATGTATTTGGGTTAGGATAGTAGTCTGGAATCTAATGGGAAGCCTAATATGTGTAGGATTTGGTCACTTAATAATTGTATAGAACTAGGATTCTCATGGCTAGACTATTACAACTAGTCATGTGGACTATAGGGTTTCTCTGAGAGAGATTGAGACAGTGGTGAGGGAAAAAATAAAGATGTAAGGGGTGAGAGAAAAAATACCGGGAGGGCACTGAGTGAGCAAGGTCTCAACTACCCTTGAACGTGGGGTTCGGGAAGTAGTGTGGGTTTTGAGTGTTTTGGCCGTCTCACATGTATTCTCTATTTTTTATCATAATGGAATCTCTATCTCCCGTGGATGTAGGCAATTTGGGCCGAACCAATTTGGGCCGAACCACAAATCTATGTGATTATTTTTCTCTTTGGTGTGTGCGTGGGTGTGCTTCCGTTGGCGTTGGTGGGATGCGGTATAAATCCCAGCAAGGTGTTTAGGTGAGTGTCCAAGTGATGAAGATAATCTAGAAACAATGCAAAGCATGCTCTGATCTGATCACATGTATAACTGCATGAGCATCCTGCGTTAGTCTGGGACAAAAGTGCCTTTTATAATCCCACATAGATGGTGTTCACTACAATTTAAACAAACTCACACACCACAGATTAATTCTAAAATGTTAAAATTTGGAGACATCCAACTCAAAATTAATTAGCAATGGTGAAGAGGTCTGTAGATTATATGAACCAAGCTTGGATGACTAGAGAATCAATGTGATGTGGGACAAGTCTCTAACACTCCCTTAAATATGCATCCCGGGTCGCAGGTGGAGGTGATGGTGAGATGAACGAACAAACCCAGGGTGGAAACTGTTGGCATATTATAATCACCGAAAGTCACTTAACATATTATATTAGCCGAAAGAGTCTGTAATCATTGTTTTATGCACTCAGGGATTGTAATTGTCTACCTTGTAAACCCTAATCTTTATTTATAAATAAGGGATGATAGCTCATCATACCCTAAGCTGTTACTCAAGCTTCAGAAACTGAGCCCGTGAGACCACCAAATACTCAACTCTCATAGGATGCTAGAATTTGGAGACATCCAACACAAAACAAATTGGCAATGGTTGGATAGACTTTTAGACTATATAAACAAAGCTTTGGTGACTAAATGAACTAATGTGGGACAAGTCTCTAACATAAGAAGTTATGAAGATTCCATGACTATGCGACCAAACCATCAATTTGGGAGAAAGAACCAAAGACCACCAAAACTCCACAACACATTTCCTTAATTGAAGGGTTGCATTGCCAATTAATGATATATATAGCACACATGCTGAAGTAAGAATGGTGATAAATTTTTAAAATACCTGAATAACGTAATTCCCATATTGGTCTTGTGCCAGAGTACACACAGAATGCATAATTTCATCCATGATAGTTTGTTGTGTCTTCGGATCATCACAGTGCTCCAGAACCCTCTGCTAACATCAAAAGGCGTTACATAATAGATGATATACAAAACAAAGAAATGGTAAGTACAAAACTGTAAATTTTAACCTGAATGACACGGCAACCATAAGGATGTGTGGAAAGTGCTACAACTTGCCCAAAGAAGGCCGAGATAATAAATTGAATTCGATCTTGAGGGACACATTCTATGCACTTCTGGATAACATGATTACCATTCTGATCACGAACACATTTGATGATGAAACCATCAAGCTCTGTTACAATCTGGGTTTGTTGTTCCACATCAACTACTTCTAAGGCCTGTAGCCATAATTACAGCACTAACATGATTTATAATAGGAAAGGAAAGAATAAATACTTTCTTTTAAGGAAGAATTTCATCATTACATATGACACATTGCATGATTTTCTAGGATATGACAATGATATGGCGCATGCAACATTTTCGAAGGATACGATAAGTTTGTCAACGTTCCCTTAAGTGTGCCAAATGTTGTGAATGAAATTACATGTCCCCTGGCCATGCCCCATCTGCTCTACAAATGCCTTCATGAATTAGAATCAATGTCATAAATTCAAGATTAGAATTAAGGATCTGACTTTTGATGCATGTTTTAGTAATTATATTGATAAGGTTTTACAGGCATGAAGGTGTCTTGTTGATCATGTGTTGATTGTCGAGGTAGAAAATAGAGCATCAGTTTACATTACAAGCCCCAGGTTTCTGTCATGAAATGCGTGGTTATGTACCAAACCAAATTATGAATGTTTTCAGTAATACCATCAAAAGAGGTAGAAACAAAATGTATAATGGCCCTGTTTGGTAGAGCTATGGAAAAGTGCTTATAGCTTATGCTTAAACAGCTTATAACTTATAACTATGAACATAAGCTGATTTCTAACTTATAAATTAAGTATCTCCTGCCCCACTCAAAGAATAAGCTGATTTCTGACTTCCAAAAAGCTATAAGCTATAAGCTATAAGCTATAAGTTAAACCAAACACATCAAAATAACTTAAACTAAGCTGAAAGCTGAAATAAGCAGCTTTTAAGCTGCACCAAACAGGGCCAATGTATGGATGGATCAACCACTGACTGTACCGGTAGAACATAAAGAAACAACCTTACTCTACCCAGTAGAACAAAAAGAAACAACCTTACTCTACCTATAAGCATGAGATAATGTTGACCAAGTTCCTTCTCCATTTTATAAGGTAATAGTGCTGGCCTTGCACATTTTCTCCAATCATCAAATACAATGTTAATCATGAGCAACTCAATAGCAAAAGGACTAAACACGCCTTATCCAGCTAGAAACTAGAGTTGGAGATGTATTAACAATTATTTACAAAGGCATTAAGGAACATAGTAATTCATGACTTATAAATGACCCATGCATACTTCGCATTATGATTAGCCTAATTGGAATGTGAGATGCTGTGAAAAGATTTCATTTCGAGAGTATTAGATTTAATTCCCAGAAGGTGATACGAACTGGCCTGTCTGTTCAATGAATAACAAATTGATAAGTCTGTGCTGAGTAGAGAAAGCAATTTGGTGTATGGAAGTTCAATCCAATAAGAAACTACCACCCTAGATAGTCCAATCCCTTAAAAGAAAACCCAAATGCT
Organism: Camellia sinensis; assembly: GCF_004153795.1. NCBI lineage: Eukaryota > Viridiplantae > Streptophyta > Magnoliopsida > Ericales > Theaceae > Camellia > Camellia sinensis. Next base: position 113,072 of record NW_021025506.1, read on the forward strand.
TTTTATTAGATGCCAAATCATTGCATAGTTTTGATAAGACAAATACATATGAAATGTTTAATAAGACTAGAAAAATTCTTAAAATTGGCCCCCATACTCCTCCACTGCAGCATATGGCGGACCTCATTAGATCCAATATATCAAGTGCCTTGCAAGAAGGAACAGTGGGATCAAAACAACACCCATGATACTTTTTTGGGCGAATTACATCAACAGTCCCTATAGTTTGGGGCTTGTGTCAATTTGGTCCCTGATTTGTTCATTGTGATACATTTGACCATGAATTTTGAATCTTGTTCCAAATAAGGACAATGAAAAAATATTTCCTTTGCAAATGGTCCATTTCAAGGGTAAAGTCGCCATACAACCTATTTTGTGTTGGTTAACTATGTTGTTTGAAATGTAATGGTCTTTTTTTTAATGAATAATGTTGGAACTTTCTTGGCTATAAAGTTATGTTTGATTTGGTTTTTAGAATCTATTTTCAGAAGAAAAAAAATTCTAAAAAACTAAAAATTAAATTGGTAAAAAAAATAAATTAAAAACACTTCATTTTTTACTTTTGGGAGGGTAGAAAAAATGTTAAAATTTACCATCACCTACCACCAATTTACCATCACCTACCACCACCTAATCCTCACCTACTCCTCACCTACTACACTTCACCTACTCCCCTTCACCTACTACCTTCTTCTCTTCTATATATATGAATCAATGTAAACATAACAAAAGATCAATACACAAGATCAATCAATATCAATCAATAATACATAAATTTTTACAAGGTATCAGAGCAGGTTTAGAACCTAATATTTTTCGCTTTTTTGAATCTTGTTCCAAATAAGGACAATGAAAAAATATTTCCTTTGCAAATGGTCCATTTCAAGGGTAAAGTCGCCATACAACCTATTTTGTGTTGGTTAACTATGTTGTTTGAAATGTAATGGTCTTTTTTGTTGTCTACCATGTTGGAACTTTCTTGGCTATAAAGTTATGTTTGATTTGGTTTTTAGAATCTATTTTCAGAAGAAAAAAAATTCTAAAAAACTAAAAATTAAATTGGTAAAAAAAATAAATTAAAAACACTTCATTTTTTACTTTTGGGAGGGTAGAAATAATTTTTTAAAATATTTTTTTATATTTATTGTCGTTGAATTAGTTTCTATTTTTAAAAAATTTGTGTTGGTTAACTATGTTGTTTGAAATGTAATGGTCTTTTTTTTAATGAATAATGTTGGAACTTTCTTGGCTATAAAGTTATGTTTGATTTGGTTTTTAGAATCTATTTTCAGAAGAAAAAAAATTCTAAAAAACTAAAAATTAAATTGGTAAAAAAAATAAATTAAAAACACTTCATTTTTTACTTTTGGGAGGGTAGAAATAATTTTTTAAAATATTTTTTTATATTTATTGTCGTTGAATTAGTTTCTATTTTTAAAAAATTTGTGTTGGTTAACTATGTTGTTTGAAATGTAATGGTTTTTTTTTTAATGAATAATGTTGGAACTTTCTTGGTTATAAAGTTATGTTTGATTTGGTTTTTAGAATCTATTTTTAGAAGAAAAAAAATTCTAAAAAACTAAAAATTAAATTGGTGAGGGTAGAAATAATTTTTTGAAATATTTTTTTAATATTTATTTTTGTTAAATTAGTTTCTATTTTTTTAAAAGTCAAACATGACGACAATTTTGATGTCATTATTAAACCAATCTATTAAATCAGAACATCCAAAATTAAAAACATTTCATATATTAAACATATTGATTACACATTAAAAGCTTAATAATCATTCATTACATGATAACCATCCAAAAATATCTGTTAACAACAAATACAACCATCTATTACATAATAACCATAAAAAAATATCAACAAAAAAAACCACAATTACATGATCATCATTCAAACACATAATAAAAATTAATTTGGTAAAAAAATAAAAATGTAAAAGATATGTCATTTTTATATAATTTATTTTTGGTGGGTAGAAATAATTTTTAAAAATTCAAAAATAAAATTTTGACATTTATTTTTGTCAAACTAGTTTATATTTTATTAAATTGACGGCTTTGCCCTTGAAATGGAGCAACAATGTCTTCAATTGTCTTTATTTGGAATAAGATTCAAAATTCAGGGTCAACTGTATCACAATTAAAAGGTCAGGGACCAAAGTGATATAAGTCCCAAACGATAGGGACCGTTAGTGTAATTCGCCCTACTTTTTTTTCTTAGGCAAAAGGGATAACATAGAAATATTGCTCAACTAATTTTTTTTAACTCAGCCACCACTTGCTTGCCGCAACATTCTCATAATCAAATAACTAAAAATAACTGGAGCGAGGATGAAGTAAGCTAAGGAATGCCAACCACATTAGTAATATATTAAAGAGACACTCAATTCTTTGTTTCAAGAATTTCCAGTACTCCTGAATGCTGAAACAAAGCCTCAAGAAAAGAGCCCTAATGATACAAGAGAACTCCATGTAAAAATTTGATCATTTTTGTTAAGTCACCAATTTTTCCAAAAACCTAAGCTGTTAGGAAATGGGCCGAACAATGTATATCAAACTAACACCCTCCCTCACATGCAACCCCGTCTTACACGTGGAGAGAAACAGAGAAACAAACAAAAGGAGTAGCAAACAACCAAATAGAGAGGAAGAAACAAAACGGGGACAGAATACCAAATGTCAATAAAGACACTTGAACCCAAGAGTTCAACCAGAGCTCTGATAACATATTAAGTGACCAATTTTCCCAAAAACCTAAGCTGGTAGGAAATGGGCCCAATAATGTATATCAAATATCTAACACTTCAATGTGTTATATAATGAAAAAATAAAATAAAATATAGACAAAAACAATCAATAACAAATGTTGTGAGATAGAGGATGGATATTCAAAAGCATTGAGGCCTTCAACTAGAAAGATCATTAAGTTATGAAGATGATTTGGTTGCCATGTAGTTCTAGACAAGTCGAACAAAGCTTCAGCTTCAAGCATACATGCAATTCAAAAATAAAAGCTAAACTCAAGCCACTATGTCCACTGCAGTTACTATGCAACACATAACGCATACATTAGATATTTTCTGCATAATTGCATATGATGTGCACAATTGTTTCTGTTCCACAATAGATCATGTAAACAAAATTTCTTGCAAAATCTGAATAACTATGTGAGCATAAGCAAACCTAACCATTAATGCACCCTGTGGGTTTTCCCAATACTATATGTCAAAAACCACGACATCATAAAGATTCTACGAAACAAAGGGAAAAGATAATAAAAAGACACTTACAAAAAAAATGATGATAAAACGACTGAAGGGATGAGGAATTCTTAAGTTAACCAAGCCGAAAGACCAAACCTCAGAGACCCACAAAGCACCATAAGCCCTCCTAAGGAGGATATGAACTGTAAATTACTCAAAGCGTAGTAGCTTCATGCCTAACCAAAAGTCAACCCTCTCACCTGCTGATCTATGCATGCACTTGATCTAAGCCTATGTTAGATGGACTTGGGAGATGTGTTGAATGTGCCCAAGTGTTGGATTCATCTATTCCAACACGGTTAATAAAAACTTAGTTAATTTTTTAGGGTAAAATGGTGTTTACAAATAAACATTACAGCAATTTATACATAAAATGGGAGGCTTATGAAAAATTATATAGTAAACTTGACTATTTAAGCATGCTTAATGGGTGCATGTCCAACTAAACATGCAGGACACAATTCCATTTCCCTTACTCAGGTGTCGAGTGTCCGGCATGGGTACTTCACAAGTTTAGAAGAGTCCGCATAACATAGATCTCAGCACATGAACATTGAATCACATAGGTAAAAAAGACTGACTCAGCATAGCATAGTTTCACTTACTGATCTAAGCATGCACTTGATCTCAGCATATAAAAATTGCATCAAATATTTAAAAGGATGGTGTCAATAAAAAACAATGACGATTGCTAAATCACATTTTTCCCAAGGCCTTCCACCAAAGCTAAGACTCAGCATGAATAGAAAATCCCACTCCCACCACTTCAGAAAAAGAGAATGCAGTCTTGCCAAATCAAAATAGTTGCTTCCAATCGCAGAGCCAGGTTCCCAACACCAAACTTGATGGAAGTGTTTGATAAGACGAAAGGGTTGTATGGAAATATAGGTATGTTGGTCTCTAATCAATTGTATGGAGCATTTAATATTTCTCAATACTCTTTTTCTTCTTTTTGTTCTTGTTCCTCTTGCTCCTATTATTTTTTCTTTGCCTCTTCCTCTTCATTTTTTTTCCCCTTATTCTTGGACTACACAAGGGGAACTATTTAAAATTTAATGTGACTATGAGAAGGATTCAGAAGTTTGGGCCCAACAATTGATAATTACTTATTGGTCCAGGGCATGTTTTATACATGAAGAATTTGTTCCTCAATGAAAGAGAACAAGGACCCATTGTGCAGAGAAGAGAAATGTTAATTGCACCATACAATTGATAAACATCTTAAGTATCCGTATTCATCTTATCCTTGTTCCCCTCTTTCATCCTCAACTTTTTTCATACTCCGTAGACATCTATAACCTAAATTGACAGAGATTGTATCACAAAATTTTTTTTACAGGTCCTGATGTGGGATGAGTAGGGATTACTTTCCCACAAGTAGTGAGCCTGCGTTAAGTATACTGGCAGCAACAACAATAGACTTATAGGGTTGGATTTGGTGGGATTTTGTGGCTGCAAAAATATTTAAAAAATAGGAGTTTAAGGCTTTGTAAAAGGATAGGTTTTGGGAATGAAAACACAAGTATTTAAGGGTTGTTGGGTGGTTGTTCTAAGCACTGTGAACAATGAAGCAAACAGTAACCTTGCTAGATAAAAGGGGGGAGAGAGAGAGAGAGAGACAGAGACAGAGAGAGATGCTTCACCTTCACAAGGGATAGGCCAATCACACAAACACAATCTCAAATTTTCATAATATTAATGTTTCTTGAGATTATACATCTACTTATAGGCTAAAGATTCCCCTAATTCTATAAGCACTATAACTCAAATTTAGCAACTACTAATATTCTAGACCAACTATGACTTTCAATTCTACTTCAATCATAATAGGAAACTTTAATGACTTCTAATTTTACTTCAATATTAAAATAGAAAATTTGAATTTTTGACCACTAAGATTATTTTAGACATAATAAAATCCATATATAATGACCCATTTAATAACTTGACCCAAAATAAAACCCATGGGTGACCCCTACAACCCATGTCCTATAATTATTGGAATTACCATTGTACCCTTAATTACTAAAACCTACTATTATAATGACATGAAGACTCAAAATAATTCCAAATATTTAGTTCTTAATGCCCTAAATGTACTTCATGTGAAATTTTAGATTTGCTCTTTTTCTTCTTTCCATGATCTTCATCATTCTCCCCTGCATTTAAAAAAACTGGACCTCGAGTTTTATAATATTGAAGTATGAGGATTATGGAATCTTGCACTTGCAACTATTCAAATTGATTGTTTTGAATGAAGGATGAGAAAATCAAAAAGTTCAATGTTGTCATCACTCCATTGACCACATCAAATTTATTAGGAATAATAAACTCAATGTGAACTTCATTTTTCTTGTGAAGAGCAGAAAGTTCAGTTGCATTCTCATCATTTTCTTTCACTTCCTTGGTTTTAGAATCTTGATCATGATGATCTTTCATGTTTTCTTTAGTAAGCAAATTAATTTTCGCCTTCGTTTCTTCAATATCCTCAACATTAGCAAAACATGTTCATCTTGCTCTTTCATAGTTTCTTCAAAATCTTCAACACTATCATTGTTGCTCTTGGATAATAGTGTTCTCCAAAACAGCAACCAACAATCTTTGTATGGAAACTTTCAATCCATTCAAAGTTATTTTGATAGTATGCACATCACTCTTTATTGTTGCAACTGTTAGAATAGGAAATGGTTAGAATAGGAAATAATTAATTGTATTCTTATTCATTCCTTTTCTGATTACTTAGACTATGCTTGTAATTGCTCAATTATCAATATAAAAGGGAACGAAGTCTAACTCATTCCCTAACTTTTTCTTTTCTCTAAAACTACATAGTATCAGAGTCTAAACCCTAGCCCATACCTTATTCTTGTCTGCTGGTAGCTCTATCTTCCCCAGGAGCCCAGTCGGCCACAGTAGCCTCTCACCCAGACCATCGTCTGTCATCCCACAATCCATCCAGGCCATCGTCAGTCTCCTAGGGGGTCTGTTGGCACTCTAGGGCCCCGTTTGTTTTGGGCTATAGGGAGGGTATTGGGACTAGTAATACCAAGGTATTACTAAAGCCCCTGTTTGTTTGCAGAGAAAGCCTTGGGACTATTAGTCCCTTTGTATTGCTAATACCCTTGGAAGGTGGATTGGTAAGGAGGAGGTAGAGATGGTATTAGAAAATAGTGAGGGGATTAGAAATTTTTTTTATTTTTTATATATTGGGAATTTTTTTTTAAATATGATGTTTAATTTTTTATATTTTTTTATTTGTTTTATTATTTTATATAAAAATAATTTAACAATTCCTCATTATTAATCACATCACTATCAATCCCCTCACTATTAATCCCCTCACTAACAATCCCCTCACTATTAATCCCCTCATTATTAATCCCCTCCATTCTATCTCCTAAAACAAACGGGCCCTAGGGCTTCACCTAGGCCATCGAAAGGCACCCTAGGGCCTGTTGATAGCCCCTCTAGCTTCCTTGGCTTCTGTCGGCATCTCCTAGGCTGTCATCGACTCTCTCTTGTAGTGTCGTCTCTCTCGATTGTCGTCTCTCTCTCAGTGTTCTACTCTCTCTCTCTTTTCTTATAAAGTTATAATGGTTGGTTAGTTAAAATATATATGTATATATATATATTCTTTGCTGATCTTTTTGTGGTCATAGTGATTGCTATTCCTCTACTATCTTCCGAGTTTGTGATTGGTACTGGGTTTGAGGGTTACTTAGTAGAATATTCATGACAGATTTCACTAGTGAGTCCACAACCTCTCAGCCACCTAAGAGCGAGAGTTCCCTTATCCCTTCTACTATGACCGATAATCTCAACCCTAGCCTTAAAATCACCACTTCTTTATTCAATGGTCAGAACTATCTAGCGTGGTCGCAGAGTCTGACTATTTTCTTGAAGAGCAGAGGAAAGATGGGGTATGTTGATGGCAGAATCCAAGCACCCCTCACCACAGACCCGAGTTATGATCAGTGGGAGATCACCAACTCCCTTATTATGGGTTGGTTGATAAATTCTATGGTTCCGGAGATTGGAGAGGGCTATCTCTCTATGGACACTGCACGTGATATTTGGGAGGCCGTGACTACCACTTACTCCCGAAAGGGGAACTTCTCACAGGCTTTCAAGTTACGTCGCACCATTAAAAGGACGGTACAAGGTGAGATGACGATCCTCCAAAATATTTTACCTTCCTTAGTAATGGGTGGAAGCGACTTGATCACCTTCAGGATTACAAACCTGTCAGTCCCACTGATTCTGTTGGTTACTGGACATTTGTAGCGCAAGAGAGGGTCTTCAAGTTCTTGGAAGGCCTTAATGTGGAGTATGATCCCGTTCAAAGCAGAGTACTTGGCATGGATGTACTTCCTTCTCTTCAAGAAGCCTTTGCTTTTGTGCAGAATGAGGAGAGTAGCCACTCTGCGATGCTTCCTTCTACTATTACTGATCGCTCAGCCTTGGTTTCTGTAATGGAGACCGTGTGAAGTAGGTGATAGGTTTTAACAGATCCCGTTCAAAGCAGAGTACTTGGCATGGATGTACTTCCTTCTCTTCAAGAAGCCTTTGCTTTTGTGCAGAATGAGGAGAGTCGCCGCTCTGCGATGCTTCCTTCTACTACTCCTGATCGCTCGGCCTTAGTTTCTGCACCCCCTCACGATGGAGACTGTATGACTTGTGGTTCTCGTTCTTCCTCTGAGAAGGATAATCTTTTCTGTGACTACTGCCGTCGACCTCGCCACACATAAGAGACCCGCTAGAAGCTACATGGGACTCCTTCTGGTGGCCGAGAAGACCGTCCTGGTACTCGAGGGGGTAGGTTCTGGCCAGTCTAGAGGCCGAGGGGCTAATGCTTAGGCACATCTTTCAGACACTGTTGAGCCACCACCTTCTTCTTCAGTTGTCTCTCCGGCTGCTGATGTTTCGGGGTTATCTGCCTCGGATTTTGAGATTGCTCTTCGCTACTTGCTGGACCGTCGAGCCTCCACTTCTGCTACAGGTGCACCCTCTTCTTCTTTTGCCAATTCAGGTAACTTGGCTTCCTCCCCGTGTGCATTGCTCTTTCCTACGACTGTACCATGGATTATTGATTCTGGTGCTTCCGACCATATGTCTGGCTCCTCTAATTTATTTTCAGAGTATAACCCCTCGTCCAGTCAGGAAAAAATGCGTATTGATGATGGTACTATGTTATCGGTGTCCAGGAAAGGTTTAATTCATGCTACCTCTTTCCTCCCTTTGTCCTCTGTCCTCCATGTTCCAAATTTTGGTGTTAATCTTTTATCTTTGAGTCTCAGCCCTATTTTCCGATCCCCCCGGTATCACAGTCATCCCTTCAGGGGGAGTCTTGGTGTGAAGAGATTCCTGTTCCTGTTAAACAGATAGAGGATGATGAGCCAGCAGCTGTTGAGGAAAAGGAAGCAAGCAAGCAAGCAAAGTTTATATCAGGGACAAGGACAAACAGCAAGTCACCTGGATGCAAAAGACTACTTTTCTTTCTCAACTGCCAACTTCTTCTCCGAATGAGTGTCCAGAGTCACCCACCTCTACTAAGAGTCCAGGTAATTCTGATTCTAGTACTTTTATTCCTGCTTTTTCAGACCTTGATGTTCCCATTGCTAATAGGAAGGGGGTTAGGTCATGTACTCAGTATCCTATTAGTAATCATGTCTCTTATTCTCATATGTCTTTCTCATATAAAGCTTTTCTGTCCAAAGTGTCTTCTGTGAATCTACCTACCAATTTTCAGGATGCTCTTTCTAATCCTGAAAGGAAACATGCCATGATGGAAGAGATGAGAGCTCTTAGCAAGAGTGACACTTAGGAGTTAGTGGAGTTATCTAGAGTTAAAAATCCAGTTGGGTGTAAGTGGGTGTACACAGTAAAATAAAAGCAGATAGTTCCATAGAACGATACAAAGCAAGACTGGTTGCTAAGGGCTTCACCCAGATTTATGGGATGGATTACCAAGAAACATTTACACCGGTTGCTAAGATGAATTATGACATGAGATGATGTTGAGGAGATTCCTCGTTTGAAAGAATACTTAGCCAAAGAGTTTGAAATCAAAGACTTAGGCTATTTGAAGTACTTTTTGGGCATTGAAGTAGCTCGGTCCCAGGATGGCATCTTCATATGCCAGAGGAAGTATGTACTTTACTTGCTAAAGGAAACTGGAATGCTTGGAGGTAGACCATGTGATACACCTCTAGAACCGGGCCAGAAACTGAGTAAGGATCAAGTAGGAGATGCAGTGGACAGGAGGAGATACCAAAGACTAGTAGGCAAGCTCATATACGTATCCCACTCACGTCCAGACATTGCCATTGCCGTGAGCATAGTGAGCCAGTTTATGCATGCTCCTAGAACTTCCCACTTGGAGGCTGTTATGAGAATTCGGAGATACTTGAAGTCTTCTCCTGGAAAGGGTCTCTATTTCTCAAACATGGCCATCTCAGTGTGGAGGCATTTACTGATGCAGATTGGACTGGATCAGTCACTGACAGATGATCAACTTCCAGATACTGCACATTTGTGGGTGGCAACCTAGTCACATGGCGAAGTAAGAAATAAAATGTGGTGGCTAGATCTAGTGCTGAGGCAGAATTCAGGGCTATGACTCAGGTGTATGTGAGTTACTATGGATTAAACTATTGTTGGGAGACTTGGGAATCCATCAGACTGACTCCATGCGACTATACTGTAGCCGCAATCAACATAGCTCATAATCCAGTTCAGCATGATAGAACCAAGCATGTGGAGATTAATAGGCACTTCATCAAGGAAAAACTTACTAGTGGTACCATATGTATTCCATTTGTGAAGATTGGGGACCAACTAGCCGATGTTCTCACCAAGGGACTAGAGAGCAAATCCTTTCATGGCATTCTCAACAAGCTGGGTATGAGAGATATTTTCGCACCAGCTTGAGAGGGAGTGTTAGAATAGAAAATTGTTAGAATAGGAAATATTAGAATAGGAAATAATTGGTTGTATTCTTATTCATTCCTTTTTTGATTACTCAGACTATGCCTGTAATTGCTCAATTATCAATATAAAAGGGAATGAAGTCTAACTCATTCCCTAACTTCTCTTCTTTAAAACTAAAGCAACATCCTCCTTAATTATCGCAAAATCCTCCTTTAACATTGCAACATCTTTCTTAGGAGCTCTATAATTTGTTGATGAGGCTTCAAAATTCCAATTTAATTCAATGCTTGCCAGCATTGTAATAAAGAAAGAAATTTCATCAAAAGATTGGTAACGAACAAGGTAGGATCTTGAAACTCTAATACCAAACTGATGTACGAGTAGGGATTACTTTCCTACAAGTACTAAGCCCGGGTTAAGTATACTGGTAGCAGCAACAATAGACTTATAGGGTTAGATTTAGTGGGATTTTGTGGTTGCAAAAGTATTTAAAAAATAGGAGCTCAAGGCTTTGTAAAAGGGTAGGGTTTTGGGAATGAAAACACAAGTGTTTAGGGGATGTCGGGTGGCTGTTCTAAGCACTATGAACAGTGAAGTGAACAGTAACTAGATAGTAGAAAAGAGAGAGAGAGAGAGAGAGAGAGAGGGGATGCTTCACCCTCACAAGGGATAATACAATCTCAAAATTTCACAATTAACTCTTCTCGAATCATTGAGATTACACATCTATTTATAGGCTAAAGACTCTCATAATTCTATAAGGATTATAACTCAAACTTAGCACCTAAAAATATTTAGCAACTACTAATATTCTAAGCCAACTATGACTTCCAATTCTACTTCAATCATAATAGGAAACTTTTATGACTTTTAATTCTACTTCAATATCAAAATAGGAAATTTGGACTTTGACCACTAAGATTATTTAGACATAATAAAACCCATATCTAAGACCCATTTAATAACTTGACCCAAAGGAAAACCCATGGGCAACCCCTACAACACATGTCCTACAATTATTAGAATTACCATTGTACCCTTAATTACTAAAATCTACTATAATGACATGAAGACTCAAAATAATTCTGAATCTTTAATTCTTGATACCCTAAATGTGCTTCATGTGAAATTTCAGATTTGATCTTTTTCTTCTTTCCATGATCTTCATCAGGTCCATTACACTCTATACTCACAGAATTTGTTGCTGAATGAACTGCTTTAAAGCAGACACTGGGTGGGGAGCAGTTGCAATAGTAAATTGGGGTAATTTTAAAATGCTGCAAGGCTTGCATGGGAGGAAAACAAATTCCCTCTTGGCTAAGCATGCCAGTAATGCATGCATAATTGTTTCTGCTAAAAAACCAATAAGGAGGCATCACAAAATGATACGCTGGTACCAAAATAGTGCAAACTTGCACCAGAGAGAGATGCATGTGCTGGGAAAGCAGAAAAACAACCAAAAGGCATAGCTTAAAGAATGCACCTTCTGAATTACTCTGCAACCATACATTTGAAGACTCAGAGGAAAAACATGACCAGTTATCTGGCTGGCTAGCTCCTTTCTTTGACTGTCTGTGCCATGCTCAAAAAACTGCATATCAAAGTATATCAGGTGATAAATTCAGAATAACAGAACATTTCTTAAGTTAATTGGATGATGAAGCACATACTTTCTGTATAACATAATTCCCAAATACATCTATCATCAAATCACGAGCATGAGGAATGATCTTGGGGAATATCTCTGTCTTTTCTTCCACTGTAGCAATTTCTAGCTTTTGTTGAATAAACCGACTCCCATATTGATCCGTACTGCATTATAAACCAAGAAACAAGGAACTCACGAAACAAGATGGAGCTAAAGGAGTCAAATAAAACAACCTATACAACATTTCTTACATACCTGAATTCAACTACATTACCAACAATGTCTGAGAGTTCAAAAGACCTGGTCTTGTTGTTCTTGAGCTCTTCTAATAAAGAAGACGCAAGTGCACCTTCCATGTTAGTTCCAACATCTGTATGGCACGACCCACTAGATCCTCCCATTGAACTTCTCAACATAGAATGAAAGTGTGAGATCTGTTCATTCTGAAATATAGGATCCCCAAATCCAAAAGAGGGAAATACTGACTTGGCCATAGGGTTTCCTTGATATGGCAAGCCAATATCAAAAGCAGAATCTGCATAATACCCATGATTCGAACCACCAGATTTACGAAAAAGTGATGACTCATGCTGATTTTTCTGTTGAGCAAGCAGTTCCTCAAGATGAGCTTTCTGAAACCTTTGCAAATCTCCATGATCATGGGAAGTGCCAATATAATTCCTTCCTTGAGAATGATCACCTGAGGAAGCTACAGCATGCATTGCATAATCAGAAGTTTTTTGCAAGTACTGAATATAACGTGGATCCATATGCAGCGAATGAAGATCAGACCCTGCTTGATTACTACTACTAAAATTTTGCCCATTTCGATCACCAATAAAGCCTGAACCTGAAATGGAAAAAGTATGTAAATAATAAAATCCAACCAAGGTTCTCTAGAGAAAGAAAATTTGAACTTAGCCCAAAAAAAAAAAAAAAAACAGAGAGAGAGAGAGAGAGAGATTGCATAAATGGCATCAAGATTATACACTAACCTTTACTGAGATGATTACTAATACCAACTGCTGTATTCAGCTTCTTACTATTGGAACACCCACTCTGTATGTGGCCAGAAAAGTCCATACTGGAAAAATTATCAGTTTGATAATTGTTAGATCCTTCTAAGCTTGTAAACCCTGAAGGATTCATTTTCAAGTAAAGATCAGAAGAAGAAGATGTTTGGGGAAAGTTCACATGTCCATCAAAACCTAACTTAGAAAGATTTTGGTCTGTTACAATTCCATTCTTCCCCGTTAAGTTAACATAGCTGGTAGGAATGGTCAACTTTTCAGTTTTGGAATCAACAAATGGCTGATGTAGACTCTGCTTATGACCATTTGACATATCCAGCAGATGATTAGGTTTATCAAATCTCATTTGGAGTTGAGACTGCAAAACACTATCTTCATGACTAAGTTCACTTTTTGACAAGTTAAAGCTAGATAAAGAAGCTGCAATATCAGCAAGCTCGGTCATGCTAGAAGAAAGACCATTAAAGGCATTCGAACCAATAATATTCTTCTTCTCAACCGGGAAAACTCTGTTTCCCATGGGAGGAAGACCAGGACTTGGGGACCTTCCACTCAGCTGAGGTTCGGTGGTTCTACTCCTCAACAGAGATGCAGCCATAGCAGAAGTGAAAGAATGAGAAAATACTGAACCGAGGCTCTGAACTCTAGGCAGACCTGGGTTAGTAGCGCCAGGATGCAAGGCCTCTGTGAATTCCATTCCATTACATAATTCTGCTGAACGGCGACTAGAGATGCCTGAGGTATCCACAATATCACCAAATGAATTACAACTGGAAGGGCGTGAGGGATGACCTGATAAGGAAGCAGGTTGTTCAAGTCCATCCTGCAAAAAAAAAATATTCAGTTTAATCAACAGCTGAACAAGATGTCTGCATTGCAGCATAAGACTGAATGTATCTATTACATGGATATGCAAGTTCAATTAAATCCTAAAATTATTTTTAAATTGCTGTAAGGAAGCACCAAAATGCCTCTATATACAATAATCTCCATGGTGCTGATGAGAAAATTGCGAGTGGGCAGAGGCCACACCCACCAAAATGTTAATGAAATCACCAAATGCCTCCTTCACGCTATCTTTCTTTTTATTAGTAAACATGTGTTTTAATATACTGCCAGACGGGGTGATGCAGGAAGAAGTTCCAAAGCCTCAACAGAAAAATTGAGCTCCCCTATCAAATCAACTAAAAGAAAAGAGTATTTGAAAAATTTTCCTAATAAGCTGCACCTCTCACTGACCTACCCCCTCCCCATGAAGTTTTTGTTGTTTAAAAGGCCCCCTATAGTTTTGTTTGTGGTGTTCAATTTTCCTTTTCTCCAACAAGTCCTTTCATTTCCCCAAATTTTTAGTTTGTTTCCTTCATCAATTTATGTTAATCAATGTGAGAAATTATTCCATTTTGAAATTATACTTGGTAATCAACAGTAACTTGTATATCCTCAACATATTTCTTTACATTACTCGCTAAAATCCTTTCATCAACTAAACTAATACATAATATTCATTTAATTCTATGAATATCTCAAAAAATTTGTACATGAGATGTTTATTCTCAGGAATTTCTTTTATAAAAAGAAAATTACACTCTGAAATATAATAAAATATACATATTAACAATAAGCAGTCCATATTCTTTGTATTAGTATTTTTTATTTTTACATGAAAGAATATATATGATGATTTGGACAATTAATTTTTGAGATAAAGACACTTCTAAATATTATTATACACAACTTTTTAGATATATTGTAGTACAAATATTATCAAGATTGTTTTATAAAAGTTATTTTTCATGTATTAGTTTAAGGATTCTAAAAGTTCACTATATATGCACCCCCAATCCCCTTCTCCCCAAAAGAAAACTTTCTGGACCTGCTCTTGACAGAAACTAGGGCTCTGAAACAAGGAAATAGAATGATGTCAATATTATGCATACAATTATTTTACACAAGTGCACACCAGTTGTGTGTGTGTGTGTGTGAGAGAGAGAGAGAGAGAGCATATTATTGACCAAGAAATTAGTCCACCAAAAATAAAAAACAAACAAAAGTATTGAACATGAATACATGGTGAAAAAGAACTTAAAAAAAAAAAGTAACAAGAACTGAACCAGGAGGGGATAAAGAACATAACATGCTTAAAAGCTAAAAAAATAACACTTCAGTTATGGCTGTTTTTATGTCTGAAAATGGATATGAGCACTTCAAACCAGTAATACATTATGGTGCTTAAATTATGTCATGCATGTTCTAAGCATAAAAGCTAACTAGGCTTATAAATCCCTCAGAAACAAAGAAGATCTAACGTAATTCTAATGGGGGGAAAAGAAAAAAGAAAAAAAAAAGAAGCAATCCTCCAAACAGTCATCCTGCCTTAAAAATGAAACAGTAGGCAACCACGATCCTCTTATTGGTCAAAATATAAAGGGAAAAAATAAATTAAAAAAAGAGGGAGATCTTAGATCTCTGGACTCTGGAGTACATATGGCATGAGGCATAACAGCTGATACATAGGTGTAATGTACATTTAATGTGTGAATGAGTTACATAACAATTGAAAAACTTTAGGCAGTTCAATACCACAATAAACTATAAGCATTACCTATGAATCAGTGCCAAGTTGAATGGCAAAATGAAAAGTAAATGCTAAATTCAGAGATAAGAAAAGAACAGAAACTCAGGAGAAAGTAACCAGAATTTCCTAAAATAAATGGACATGTCACAAATTTGCTGAGAAGGTTGAATATGATACTATCTCTAGGTATCCTGAATTTAAAAGTTCAGTACCCATACTTCAACCTCAAAAATCAAAACACCTCAAACTCCCAAAAAATCTTCTTTTAAAGAGTCAAAAAAATAAAGAAAAGAAAAACTTTTTCGTGCTCTAGGTTTTTGTCAAAATCCCTAAAACAAGAGTTCTTGCCTAAATTGTCACATCTATCAAATTTCACATAAACATGGCATAAAGAATTTGTAAGAGTACTAATCCATCATTTGATCCACATTTTTCTTGTATCTAACTTCTCAGCATAATGTGCACTTGTATATAAAACTACCCTATATGCAGCATACATACTGCCAAGCTGTTTTTTACTTCTACATCAAGCAATCGTCTCACTAAAGCGAATCAACATTAAACAGGCAAGCATGTACGTAAGTTAATGCAGGATTCATATCTTCAAAAGCAATTCCAATACATATCTGCTGAATATATGTAATTGCAAATCCCAAAAGCCTGCATGAGCAATTTTCCAATATACCTGCAAAAATCTTCATTTTGTCTGATCTTTTTCCAGTATTATCCTTCTTACAACCTTGAATAGATTACGATTTAGGAGATATAGCTATAGTATGTAACCAAGGTTTTACAACAAATTTTTGCAAATATTTTATATAAAATATTTTAAAGTGCTTCTTGTAGCTTAACTCAGTTCAAGGTTACTGTAAAGCATCTTGAGTCTTTGCTTCAAATCAATCAATTTTTTTACCAACTGCCAAAGTACTAGATTTAGAGGGATTGATTGGCTAATATGGTATTACATCTCCATCAATTTAATGAAAGTCCCCTGCTTTCATTTCTTCTTGATACAAATTTACTATTCAACAAAAAAAGGTTTATATAAGTAAGTTATATGATTATATCTTCCACAGTAGCAGGGATTTCTTCCATTTCAAATATCAAGACTTTCATCAAATACCTTCTGACTTTGAGCAGGTGAATTCACCTTCAATGGCACTTCAAACACTCAAAACATGCACCTTTAATTCCAGGATCCTTGTAATGAAGCGAATAATTTCTCCGTTACATTAAATGACATAGTGATAGGCTTCAATCTATTGGTTTCCCAAGTAAGAGAAGCACATCCTGTCATCATTCATTACAGATTTTGAAGATCATTTCAAATGCGAACAAGCAAATGAGAAAGCATGGACGAAGAAGTGGAAAAAGAAAAACCACAAGTTACACGGCACATCAAATCCACTTGTGAAAGCAATACAAAGCTACATCAAATCTTGATATAGAAGATATAACCAAAAAGTAAGTAGTCAAATCTACTCTTGACAATTATACACTACATCATTACTGAGATGGTGAGAGAAAAATTTTAAAGAAAAATAAAACACAATTTTAGTGGCTGTGAAAACCATGAATGACAGGACTCACACTTATCAGAACGTAGGCACGTGATATATAGTTTAGAAGTCACGTGGTACCCATTTCTGAGTTCCAATTGAACGATCAATTGGCAAAGCCCTATTTACAGAAGTTCAACAGCTAGTATTTAGGCACATGCCTAACAGAATGAAGCACTATGTTTCATCAAACTGCAAAGACAAAAAAACAAGAACCCAAACAAAAAAAATGAAGAAGAAGAAGAAGAAAGAAAGAAAGATAGAAAAAAGAAAAAGAAAGCTTCTTTAAGCACAAGAAAGCACCATGATTATATAAGAATATAAAAGTAATAATAATAGAAGAAAAAGAAGAAACTTCACAAGGAAAATCTTCAATGAAATTATAAACTGTGTCACAAATCACAAAATCCAGTTCCAACCTAGATCAATCACCTGAAGGACATCAGCAAAACTCTTCCTCCTTGCACCCAATCCAGTGCTTGACAACCCAATCAAACCATCAGAGCCTCTGTCCAGCCATTCAGTGGAGGATTGCCCTGAGAGATTCCTTTGAGTACCTTTCCTCAATTCCGTCAACTCATCTTCTGCCTTCCGTACAGATAAGTTAGGCTGCATTGAGAATAATGATGAATTTCCACCAACATCGACCAAATTCGTCCTCCTCCAATCGCCACTTCCTTCAAAACACGACCCCCCTGCCTGAAACCTTTGTGCCACACGCCAATCCTCTCGTGACAGTAATGGTGGGGGTAATCTTGGATTAAGATTCTCATGTGAATAGTAGTACGATAAATAAGCAGGGTGTGATCGAATTTCTTGTTCTGACAATTGTCCATTACTATTAATACTGTTATGGTCAATCAGTGCAAAATTTGGATTCCTGAACAGACTACCTATGGCATTCAACGAACCCTCTACTGTGGGAGGAGCACTGCCACTCCTAAATATATTGAGATCCCTCTCCTGATCAATAGCTTCTCGATTACGCAGCATAAATTCAAGCTCACTCTGTAAACTACCCTCTAAATTACCATTTAATCCTCTTATCATCCCATGTTCTAGTTTCATCCGAACATTTGCATCAGAAAACATATCTACCTTACTCCCAGTAACCATCTCAACAAATCCCTAATTTAAAGAAAAACAAGTTAATTAAATAAACAAACCACAACCCACTACAATTCAATACACTATTATATCATACCAATACAAAATTTCCAAAAACAATTCGCAATTACACACCTTTACGCGAATTCAAGCATCAATAATCTGGGAACTGAAAAAAACAAACATAAAATTGATTAATCAGAGAATATACAAAAATCCAAGTTCTAACATATACATATACACACATGATCCATATGTGTCATGAGTGAGTGATAAATATTGTTTAATTAGGATGAATTGATGAACAAATTAAAGAGAATGAGAGAGTTTAGGATCGTTTGAATTGGCTAAAAAATCACGTGTGGAATGTGCGAATCGAAGCCGTTGAATGGAAAGATCACAAATCTAGGAAGGAAGATAGATTGGTGTTGAATGAAAATACAAATACAGAGGCGAACATGGTGGAGATTTTTCGAAACGGAGAGAGAGAGAGAGAGAGAGAGAAATGCGTGGGAAAGGAAGGGGAGGAACAACTGCAAATGGTGGTTGGCCAATTATTGGACGCTTGATTCTACATCAACGATGCACGAATACCTTCTTTTTTTTTTTTGAAATTACAATAGTGGTCTTTTGAAAAAATATTTATAGATATAGATATATAAAAGTTTAAAATTTTAGTTATTAATGTTTATAAAGGTATTATTGATTTGTAATTTTTTTTTTTAATTTGCATTGGGTTAGAAATTAGACGCCCATGTGGCATGACCCTTTTCAGCCTTTTGAACCTTATCCAAATGGGTTTTAAATTTGAATTCAAACCTATTTGGATAGCCACTCAGGATAAATATCTATCATATCCTGATATGGATAGATGATATAGATATCAGATATTATCTCATATAACAAATATGAATAAATGAGATAAATAAAATATATATCTGATATATGGAATATGGGTGATTAAGTGAAAAATAACGTATGTTTGAGTTTTTCCCATATACTGACTATCTCCTAAAAAACAACGATCAAAGCCATTTGCACTGTGGTTTGTGTGGGTGATATTCACTATTGTAATATCATCCCATTGCTGGGTTGATTGACCAGATTCAGGAAGCACGTGATTTACCAACGAGATCCTTCAATTCAGACTCTGTTTGAAAAGTATGACCATAATTTTTATTCCGCTATGTTATACTTTGTTTACATTGGTATCAGAGCGTTAACTAATAAACACACATAAAATTAGAAATAAAAAATCCAGAAACTGATAAATAGAAACAATATTCAGATTATGCCATAATTAAAATGTACACTTTAATTATGGCATAATCTGAATATTGAATACAACATATTTTTTGGGTTTGTATTATGTTGCAATTAAAGAAGCATGATTATTTATTTATTTATTTATTTGAATTCCATTATTAAATAAATATAGCATGAGTTATTTATAAATTTACATTAAGATGCTATTGTACGGAATTTATCATGCTTTGACATGCCATAGTCAATGGGAGGTAGTTCGGTTGAAAGAAATATGTGTAGATTTACTCCCGAAAACTAATATTTTGCGCATAAATTAAATTAAATTTTGGATAATTGTCACCTGTGACGCAAGAGATGATTATGAGCATAGCGGATTTTCGATCTTGCGACTTGTGTAATATTGTCACTATTTAATTTAGATTTTTGCGGCAAAATTATATTATGCTAATCAAAATTAATTCCAATACGAATTTCTCTTTAAATTAACTTAGCTTATGGAAGTTATTTGGTTGACCTGGACTTAGTAGAGATGTTCAAATGTGAACAATGTAATCCTATTCTTTTGATGAGCAAAAGTCTTGGAGACTTTAGGTCAAGCCTTAATTGAGCCAAAGTAAGGAAACATAACTCAAAGTCGCCCTGGTTTTGTTGCCTTGTTCGGCACAACAAAATTTGATGTGTGCGCTATGGTTAGCGGCACACTACGCAGTTTTGATTGGCGAGTTTTGGAGTTATGAAATTAGTAAGCCCTCAATAGATCTGTATATGATCTTGACTATTGAGCTGGGCAGATTGACTTTGCAATTTGACTTGTAAATAATGTTACATCATTGGATGAAGTAACATTCAAGAGTCACGTCATCCAAGAAATGCGAGCTTAAATAAATTAGTCATTAAGTGTAAGACGAGTAGCCAGTATGAGCAGTGTTTTGCTCTCTACCCAATTATTGGGAGTGGATAGAGCCAAATTTCATGCACTATAATAGTGTGCGTAGAAATATCACGTGAAGTGAAAAGATATTAGCGCTTAGAAGGTATATGGGTTATGGGTGAAAAAGAGAGAAACAACGTATGATCTGAGTTTTACCCATATACTGACTCTCTCCCAAAGAACAACGATCAAGTCATTTGCACTGTGATTTGTGTGGGTGATATTCAATCTGTAAT
>NW_021025506.1:133678-158954 GCF_004153795.1 Camellia sinensis
ATAACATTTACCACTAAGCGCAAACGTTGCAGCATAATAATGAAAAGGTCAAGGCCGACAAGGTTGTTATGACTCTAAAAATTTGATGCATCGCCTGTGAGAGCATTGTATTGAATTAGACTCTTCAGCCTAATTCGCGCTTAAGTTACTTCAGGAGCTGTCATAGATTGATAACTTATTCTCTCCTTTTAGTGGATAGTAGAATTAATTGCAAGTAACTATGAAGCGAGAAATAGAGATGGCAAGAAGAGTACCGTCATCTTTCAACTAGATGCAGTAAAGTGTATGGAGAATAAAATTGACTTGAAGCTGCAGGGGATTAGCACTTACTAGTTAAATTTGTGACTTAGGCGCACTTGATATCTCCATGACATCCTTTTATGATCTAGTGAATATGAATTAGTCGTGAGTCATTACCTAGTTGGACCTAAACCTTTTAAACTTGTCTTCGAGAACTCACACATTAAGATGACTGGAATTAGTTTATGACATTGGTCATAAACCGGTGGCTTCATTATACTTAATCACATTAAATGAGATGATGACACGATGATTTGAGTAGGCCTTCTCTGGCCCACTCGCTTATGACATCCTGCTCTCATGTAAATGTGTAACTTTATTCGCAATGGTTGCGCACAAGTAAGTAGGAAAGCCATAGAAGGTCATTTGTATTGGCGCATTTAGTCCACTATGATATTTGTGACTAGATATGTATGAGGGTATGATAGCTAAGCCCCAATCTCGACACATTTATAGATTACGATACGCATCTGAGTCAAGACTATTTGATCTCCCATAAGTCAAAAGTTTTGAGATGATTTTTGACATTGCACATATGAGGTTGAGATCAATTAGATAACAGCTTTCATGCTTTTAGTTTTGACCAAGGTGGCGAGTATCTATTTGAGTTATTTTTAGAAAACTCTGTGAAGAGAGATGGATGCTTAGAAAATTGATTATTCCTAGTACTCAACAACACAATGGTGTAGTAGAGATAAGGAATTAAGTATTGTTAATGTTAGGTGGATAATGGCGCAAAATGTTTCCCAATTGGGAATTACGCTAGTTTGTTGCCTATATCCCTAACTAAGTGCCCTTAATGTCAGATTTTACACTCTATTTTGAGTAATGGGTTAGCAGAGAGCCATCAATGGGCGATCTGTAACCGTTAAGCAGCTTATCTTTATTCTACTTCTCATAAGATTGCGAAGTTAAGACCTAGGGTTCTATAGCGCATTATTGTATGCTGTCTTATAAACACAAAAGGTCGTGTGGCGCATTATTGTATGAGGTCATGCAAACCCTCCGGGTCATATGCATATAGGTAAGCAGCTTTGTGGTAGTGTAACTAAGTCACATAAAGTTTTCTTAGTAAAGGTGACGTGAATAGAGTTTTGGAACTCTATAAGATAGAGAATTCTAAGCATAGCGCTTTATGTAGCCTAGTTGAGAATGGAAAGAAATTTTCAATATCCTAGGGACAGTGGGAGCGATGTGCCTTCTAATGGATTACACCATTAGAGAAAAATACTCTACATTCTTAAGTTGCGTGGTAGCGAATGTGAAAATTTTCCATGTCATCACTGGGTGATTGAGGGGGAAACATTCATGATTACTCCGCAAGATGATAAAGAGCCTAGGATAATGCCAAAGGCTCTAGTCCCCTGTTTTTTAGAAAGTGGATTAATGTTGCGCAGTTTAAGACAAAGTCTTTGAGATTGACCATTTTTATAATTTGGTTGACTTTCCATTATGACGCAAAGCTGTTATAAAGTTATGCGTAATTTGGATAGTCATTATTGAGGCATAAGGCTCGCTAGATACCGAAAGGTCACACCATTGAGGAAAGTGTAGACCATGAGAAGACTTCCTCCTGGGGAGTGAGGTTATTTTGACTTAGGCTATGATTGACATAAGTTCGGAACATTGATTTGTGGACATTGTGACCCAACTTTCTCGTTAGAGAATTGGATAAGTAGATCCGTAAGGATTTACCTTCTGCTTTTATGCCAATAAATCTTTTACAGCCTAAAACAGTTATCCAAATAGTGGTTCTTAGATTTCGTCAAGCCATGATAGGGCAACGATGATCGATGAAGACCACTGAGGCACGATCAATGGTCAAATCAATGCGTATTTATTACTTAGTCATTATGAGCCAGGAATTTATAAGGTTGTAGCGCTAGAAGTAGTGCGTCAATTCAGTTTTGTAAAAAGATAGCAAGGAAGACAAAAGGCACAATGTTTGGTTGGAGAATATGCTAGCCATTTGGAAATAACTTGTACTAAGAAGCTAGAAAATGACGCCCATTCTTCTCTTCAAAAGGTTGGTTGTTAGGTTAGTATGGTCCAAGTTTGATGTAAGCTCGTCGAATCTCATCACGTTGGGATATCAAATAATCCCAAATTTGTGGTTATAGTCCTGGATCCCTTACCAAAGAAGATGTATCAACTTCTTTGGATTCTATTCTAGGCACTTTACAAGGAAGTTGTTCAGGAATTGAAGCTTCAACATTATCAGTGGAAGGTTTTGTAGTTGCATTAACTTCTATATCTTGAGAGCCTCTTTTCTTAAAGAAAGAATCAATTTTTTTTTGTTCACCATAATTCACCTAACATTCAACTCAATTTGACTAGTAGTATATTAATTTGCTTCTTGTAAGATTCAATGTGCTAGTTGGGCGCATCTGCGCTAGTTGGGCGCATTAAGAATGAACGCAAATTGGTCACCAAAATATCTTTAGAGAGGTAATTGCGCAAGAGGTAGTGATCTTGAACCACTTCATATGAGGCGCAAATGGTGGATTTTGTTGTATATGCTTATTGCAAAAGGTGCTGATAAGGGTTATGCTTGGAATCTAGAATTGCGTAGACTGTGGTTGTGTTTTTTTTAAAATTGATCACTTATTTGTTATGAGATGATGGGATGTTGACACTATTATGGTTAGTGTCATAATGATTAGCAGATGATGATGTCAGCAGGCAAGATTAGCTCACTCACACGAGCAATCGCCCTTGGCGCTTGAGAGCGAGCAAGGATGAGACTAGTGGTTTATTTTTATTTGGAGCCAAGAGAGGCTTAAATCATCCACTATGTATGTCGCCTTGGTTATAACCAAGATGAGGTCATGTTAAGGACCAAACATGGATGTTAGTACCCACTTTCCATGTTGTGCCTATTAAGATTAGCCAGATGCGAGATCTCATTTGGCGCCTGGAAGGCGAGCAAATAGAGAATTCGGGTTAGGCGCTAGAAAGTGACTAGACTAATATCTGTACGGTGTATCGAGTATGACGTCACTCTTTATGGAAGAGTTACGCCACCGTAGCATGTATTCATACGATATGTGCTTGGCGACCGAGTAATGAGGTGAGAGAATGGATCCCTGTTTCCTCACCGTGTGAGTCTTACGTGTCATTATTGATATGAATTTCATTTATGTACCCTTTTGTGACTTTTGACTATGTCATAAGGTAAGGGGTTGATGTTCTGCTACTTTGGTATGTTGCCTGCGGTCATGCATGATTCCTTCTTAAGGGACATCACTGGGAAAACGGTCAATCCTAAACTAAATGGCATAAGTGCAAAGGGAAGATCATCTAGTATTACACTACTGTTGTATATTCACTGCCGGCAACTCACATCGCTCTGTATGAGAGGCGAATTGAGTGTGAATATATTGCAAGAATTGAGAGGGTCAAACATGCTCTTTTGAGGGATTAGAGATGTTTTTTGGACCGGTGTAATTAGATGGGTCTGGGGTATATGAGACACTATTTCTGTTCTTTTTGGGTTGATGTCTTTATGCTGGCTCATTTTGAGTTTCTAGTATAGAACTCCCACATGCAGGTGTTCTCAGCAGTCACACGGTGCATTGGCTAGTATGAGATTGTTCTTTTTTGGGGAGATTGAGATAGAGATGTGGCAGTGTCATGCCAACTCATGTGCGAGTGGGAGATGTTAGAAATTGGGCGCCCATATGGCATGACCCTTTTCAGCCTTTTGAACCTCATCCAAATGGGTTTTGAATTTGAATTCAAACCTATTTGGATAGCCACTCAGGATATATATCTATCATATTTTTTGATATGGATAGATGATATAGATATCAGATATTATCACATATAACAAATATGGATAAATGAGATAAATAGGATATATATCTGATATATGGGATATGGGTGATTAAGTGAAAAATAACGTATGTTTGAGTTTTTCCCATATACTGACTCTCTCCCAAAAAACAACGATCAAAGCCATTTGCACTGTGATTTGTATGGATGATATTCACTATTGTAATATCACCCCACCCTGATTGACCAGATTCAGGAAGCACGTGATTTACCCACGAGATCCTTCAATTCAGACTCTGTTTGAAAGGTATGACCATAATTTTTATTTTGCTGCGTTATACTTTGTTTACACATTGAATTGTAATTTTTTCATTTTAGGTAAATTGCAAATAAGGCTGCAAATTAGTTGAAAAAAAAAAAAAAATCGAGCCGAACCGAATTTTAGTAT
The DNA here is from genome assembly GCF_004153795.1 of Camellia sinensis. NCBI lineage: Eukaryota > Viridiplantae > Streptophyta > Magnoliopsida > Ericales > Theaceae > Camellia > Camellia sinensis. Next base: position 138,201 of record NW_021025506.1, read on the forward strand.
ATTTGCGCTTGTTTATTAAAATTTTAACGAACTCGAACTCGAATTCGAGCTCAATAAAAATTTGACGAACAGAGCTCGAGCCAAGTTAGCTTAGGCTTGACTTGAGTTCGAGCATGTTCACGAGCCTTAATGAACCAAAAATTTATAAATTCGTACTTGCCTACGAAACTAAAATTACCATTAAAACTTTGATTATACAATTATATATATAATATATATAAACATATTAAAAAAGTCAATATTTTATCAAAATAATATCTCCTACCACTATTATATAAATGTACTATGTATAGTTAACTATTATTTACATTATATATTTTAAATATATAAATAACATATTTATCTTATTTTTTATACATATTTTTACATTATTTAATATATAAATAATAAATATTAAATGAGCCAGCTAACGAGCCGAGCTTTAGAATATTTGGGTTTGTTTTTTAAAAATTTAACGAGCTCGAATGCAAAAAAAATAAAAATAAATAAATAATGAATCGAGTCCGAACGAGCTCTTACCGAGTCGAGTTTGAGCCTGTTCACAAACAAGTCTATTCATTTGCAGCCTTAATTACAAATATACTTCTTGAAATTTGTTTAAAATATTGATTGTCACTTATAATTTTGTAAATTACAAATACTTTATTGTTAGAATTTTTTATTTAATAGAGTTGACAGAAAAAATAAAATTTTCTAACTATCTTCCTATGCAACAATGAAATTATTAAAACTGTTAATTGAAATATATTTATAATATTATTAAAAACTATTTTTGACTTAATGGTTGATTAATGAAAGTGATTACTTGTTATACAATTAGAAATTTGAAGAGGTGATCTGTAATTTTTGAAACTATATGAAATAATTTATATTTTAAACGAATCTCAAAAAGTGTATTTGTAATTTCCTCTTGAATTTTTTATTTTGAAATTCATTTCCAAACCAAATTCATTTATTCAAAAGTTTTTTTTTTGTCAATGAGTTTTTGTTTTCAAACTAAAGATATAATCTAATCAAATGTTTTTAAAAATTGGTGTACTCAGAGAAAATGAGATGTGAAAATAAAAATTCTAATTTTTTAGGGTGCTTTTTTATTTATTTATAACAAATTACACTTTATTTGTTGTGATTTACTTTTAGGGGACTTATGTGTAAGTCTTACTAAGTGCACTTATTGTCCAATAGATCCTATGATAATTAATGACATTTTTCATCGTACTCTATTAAAAAACGTCACTAATCGTTAATTTTCAGTGACATTTTGAAAATATTGTTACAAAAAATGTCACTAATTATAAGTTTTAGTGACAGTTTAAAAAAATGTTATAAAAAAATGTCATTAATTTTTAACTTTCAGTGACAGTTTGAAAAATTTATCATAGAAAAACATTATTAATTGTAAGTTTTAGTGACAATTTATAAAAATCGTAACAAAAAAAGTCACTAATTGTCAATTTTTAGTGACATATGTAAAAAATCGTCACAAAAAATTATTTTTAGCGACGATTATACTAGGACTTATTTTCAATTAGATTTCATAGAAATTGAATCTATCTATTAGGAGTTATTGATAATTTACCCTTACTTCTTTTACTTCTCTAAGTGTTTCTTGATACTCTATATAAAAGGAAAAGTTGAATTTGAAATTATGGTATTATGGCTCTGTTAGTAATGGGCGCCCATGTGGCATGACCATTAAATTTGATTTTGAATCCTTATCCAAATAGGTTTTGATTTTGAAATCAAACCTATTTAGGATAACCACTCTTGAAACAGACGTTATCAGTTTGAACTGATATAGATAGATATAATATATATTAGATATTATCTGTATCTTAACTGATATGGATAGATATTATAATATATTAAATATCTGATATGGTTATGGGTAATCTGTGAAAAAAGGAAAAATAACGTAGTCTGTTTTTCTACCCACATTCTGACTCTCTCCCAAAAACACAACGATCAAGTCTTTGACACTGTGGTTAGTGTGGGTGATATTCAATCTGTGATATCACTCCACTGCTGGGTTGGTTCATCAAGAAGTTTCCTGGAAGCACGTGATTTATCCAAGAAGGTTCTATCATCAAGAAGGTATGATCTGATCATTTTAATCCGCTGCATATTCTGTATATTTTTTTGAGTCTACACTAAGAATGTCAAGTTCATCTTCGATGAGGGCAAGTTTCCTACGTAGGACTTCTCAGTTCAATCTGAGTAGATCTATATCAGATCTAAGTAGATCCATTCATCTTCTTCGTCGGAAAATATATCATCTTCTTCGCCAAATCTGTGTAGATCTACTCAGATCTGATGTAGATCTGAGTAGATCTATATCAGATCTAAGTAGATCCATTCATCTTCTTCGTCGGAAAATATATCATCTTCTTCGTCGGAGTTGATTTCAATGCTTGGTGGTTATCAATGAACCCCGATCAATGGAGAAAGATATGATCACCGGTGGTCCTCTTCCATGACAAACACGGTGACAGAAAATGTAGAAAAAAAAACGAGAGAGGAAGGGAAGCAAAAAGCAGAGAGAGAGAGAAAAGGACTTTTGGGTGTAGTGAAAAAGTTATGGGATTAAATGGAGATCACATGTTTCCCATGGGACCTATGGGTAATTTTCCCAATATTTTTTTAGAGTTGTTATACATACGTGAATTTTATAAAAAAATTTACTTCTTGTATGAATTATCTATATTTATATTTCTATTTATATTATATACATACATAGGGCCTATTTTGGAAATTATATTAAAAGTTGATTTTTGAATTTTTTATTATTTTTTTTAAAATGTGAAAAAAAATAGAGAGATGATGTGACTTAAAAAATCAAAAAATTAAAAAACTGACTTTTGACTTCAGTGTTTATTCTTAATTTTTTTTTTTTGTCTCTCATTGCATCTCTCTTCTCTTTTTTTTTTTTTTAATTTTATTTTAAATGTTACATCAATATACCTTCTTTCGCCATCTTGTGGCTCTTATGTAGCTCTTGTTAGCAGTCGGGTTGGGAAGGGTATACCAAAATTATATGAATCTTATTACAAAAGATTGCATGATTATTTTTACTTAGGCCTTGTTTGGGGTGCCTTAAAAAAGTTAAAAAGTCACTATCCTATTCACATCATCTTATTTAAGTCACATCACTTCTCTACCACATCACTTCAAACCCAACCTATATTTCATAAAAAGTCAAAAAGTATACTTATTTAGATAATCCCAAACTACCCCTTAAAGTCACTGTTATATGCTTTGCTATATGAAAATGTAAAATTATATTTATAAACTAAAATCTCCATAGACTTGTTTTACTATTCATGCTTTGGTAGTATGAAGTTTTATCTGATTCTGTTGTTAATAATCATTTTAGGTGATGAGATCTGAGTTGGAGGCCTTGCCTTTGCTTGATTCATGTTTTGACTTTGGAGCAGGCTAATTCCAACCTTGATGTATTTTTTTACATATCAGGGATGGAATTAAGAGAAGATTATGGGAGTTATGGACCTCTATTTCTGTTAAAAATTATATTTACTATTAACACTTTTAAAATATATATATATATATATATATATCTTATTTTATATATAAAATAGCCGCTCAGTATAAAAATATATATCATATTCTTCTACCATCCTATATTCTCTTTTTATTTCGAAAAAAAAAACTTCTTTATCCTATTAGAGATTACTTCTATGATATTTAATTTTTTTCTATGTATATATTTAATTTATATATCATATTATACATACACGTGTGTTTGTGTATATAGTGAAACACTTTTATTCCTTTTTCGGCCCCTCTAGTGATGAAATATTGTTTTCGTTCCTACCTATACTCACTTCCAACCCCACCCTACCAGCTCTAACCTGTGGATTCTCCACCCATTCCTCAGTTTCGTTGAACTTTCCCAACATCTTCTCTATCCTCTTTCAACTTCCTATAGCTACTCTTCAATTGTTGTCGCCACCTAATCCATTTTCCATTTCTTTCTCTTGTAGTGAGAGTGAGAGACAACAAATGGTGGGGGAAGGGGGTCATTAGTAGGAGAAGGGGGCTATGAAGGGTTGTAGTAGGAAAAGTGAGTCTTCTATAGGAAAAAAAGGAGTTAGGAAGGGGTATGTGGTAGAGGAGGGAGGCTAGAAAGGGTTGTAGTGGGAAGAGGGGTCGTTAAAGAGGACGCTAATTAGAAGGGAGGTTGGTAGAGGAGACGTAGCGGCGACCAAAGGACAATGTGGGGGCTAGGGTCAGAATTTAGGAAAAATATGATAGAATCAGGAGTGAGGTTTAGTGTTGAGTTTTTCAAAGTTCAAATTTAAACTTAAAAAAATTTGAAGGGTTCATTGAGTTTATTATGGGTTATTTCAATAATCTGAATTGTTTATTTTGCAAAATCCTTAATGTCACGACCTAAACCCGCCCCTAAGGGTTTAGCATCGTAATCAGCCAGTAATACTTGGATCACCAAAGGCCTCTTAATAGAATTACAAAGTATAAGGGGCTGCGGAAGCAAATATATAAAACTTACATCGACCATCGAGCTGTGGAGAGATACATGGGACAGATAATTTTAAACTTTATAAACACACTTGTGATGTCATAAAAAGACATTAGTCATACATCATTCCCATAGACAGATGAAACAAAAGTGAGACTTGGCCCAATGTATTATACCAAAAAGGAAAACAGGTCTTAAAAGCTTGAACCACAAAAACTTGACTTCTCAAAGGGAACCTCATCGGGAGGCATAGTGGCTGGCTGACCTAACTCTCCAAGCAACAGCTCAGGCCTGGTCACACGCCTGCTCACCTACATACATAATATAAATAGTAAGCGAAAGCCCAGTGAATAATAATAGAGTAAAGGGTTAAATGAATGATGTCCCATAACTAATTCAGTAAACAGAAACAGATTCATATGCTCGTTCTTGTTCGAGTTATAAACAAAAATCAGAATTCATGCTTAATCTTACATAGTACATCTGTTAGCGCTAGCAGATCACATACATAGCATCAAGGCTTATACTTGTCAGTTCCATATAGGCACCTCCGGCCAGGTACGGATAACTTGTCAGTTCCATAAAAGAACCTCTAGATCGGGAACATATAACTTGTCAGTTCCATAAATGAACCTCCGGCTGAGTACGGATAACTTGTCAGTCCATAAAGGAACCTCCCGGACTGGGAACAGATAACTTACTTGAGCTATGGAATTGTTGCCACAAATACTTGTTAGAAATTGGACAATCATTCATTGTACAGAATATATAACATGTTATAAAACAGATCTTGTTCCATATACAAAAAATAAATAAAGTTGAACATAGCTTTACTAAGTTATTACTCATAGATGGCTCCGAAAGCAGACAGACAAAGTAAGCAAATCAGATATCTTGTGGCGTGTGACCTACACAGTTACAAAAAAAATATGTACTGAATTACACACTCGGAATTATTAACTTAGTTCATTCTTATCTTGGTGTGTTTCTACTTCTTATCCTCATTATTATGTCTTAATCTTGGCTTAGGAGTGCCTAGGATGCAATGAGAATGCCAAAATGCTCTTGAAAACACTTAATAAAACTTGCTGAAAACAGAGGTTTCGCTCGAGCGCAACTTCTTTCGCTCGAACGGACATGCAAAAATGTGAGTGGTCACTCGAGCGCAACTTCTTTTGCTCGAGTGGTCTATTAACTCTACAAAAGTATTGGTTGTTTGGTTTTTTTGCTCGACGCTCGTTCGAGCATAAGATTGAGGTCCTCTCTCGAGTGCAACTCTTGTCGCTCGATCAGTCTGTAAAAATTGGAAACTTCTAGGAGCATGCATTTTACGCCCAAGCTAACTTTTGGTCGCTCGAGTGGAGGCGCAAACTACAGAGTGGTCGCTTGAGCTCAGGATCTGTCGCTCGAGCGGAGAAGTAGAATCTGGAATTTCTAGATTGCTCTACCAAGCTTAAAACTCAAATTCCAAAATTGTAAAACATGTTCCTTTGGGCCAAAACTCAAGAAATCACTTGTAAACTTGAAAAATATCATGAGTTAAGAATCATTACTCAAAATCAAGGCCCAAAAGTAAGTGGATTCTTCAAATTCAAACTTTTATGAGTATACATGCCATGCATGTATTGACTTGGGTTTAAAACTTCCAAAACATAATAAAATGAGATAAGAGGATGTAAAACATGATGAATTCCTACAACTAAGCTTAGCTTATTACATGCATGAGAGAATTTCTTAGAAAACATGTTCCAAATGCAATGAAATGCACATGCATGTACGAATTGATATTCTTTTCCACTTCTTACGCTTAATTCTTGCATCGCTTAGTTCAATTATCTTGAATTCATGTGCGAACCAACTCAACTACAAAACTAAAGGTTTGATTTCTTACCTTAGGTGTTCAATTGGGTTTAAGATGCTTAATTCTTTGAGCTAGGAGGTCAAATTTCCAAAGTTCCTTCCAAATGTTAGCTTTCCTTCCTTGGGTTTAAACTTCTCTTCACTCTCTCTCTTCCCCCTCACATTTTTGTCTCAAAAATGATGAAGAAAAGATGAGTCTAGGTGGTGTAGAGGCCTTATATAGGCTCAACTAATGAAGCTTAATTAGTTTGAGTCAAAGATAACTAAGTGGGATTATTTTTATTCTACTTTATTCATTCTGAATCAAATTTTAATTGAACCTACCATAAAATTCTAAAAAATCTAAATAACACATAAATCAAGTCAATTCCTTGATCGGATGCCGATAAGGCCTTCAATTCGCAACATTTAACAAAATCTCAAACAGATATTCCTACGATAAACAGATAAAAACACAAATAATGCAATACATATGCAAATAATTCAGAATTTCATCTTAATTACTTATTAGGCATCTTTAATCATGGGTTAATAGTTAATCATAGGTTGGGGTTGTTACACTTAGTGTATATCACTTATAAAAAAAAAGTGGGCTGATTCAATAATCGCAACGTTTTTATTTTATCATATTTGTTTTTTAAAAAAAATAGACAACAAATATATTTTTGAAAATAGACCATATATTTTTTGAAGACAAATATGATAAAATGAAAAAATTATGATTATCGAATCGACCTAATTTTATTATTATTAGTATATACTTAAAAGATTTTACAAAATGAACAGCCTAAATTATCAGAACAAAACACGTGGTTGGCTCACAAGATTAAATGATGAAGGTGCACTATATGTTTTAAAGTGCCTAGATAAGACACAATCATATCCTATGGTGTTGGGGTGTATATCACATGTATCTTATCACAAAAATATGTAATTATATTATAAAATTTGTTAATGTACTCATCACAAATTGGCATAATAAGATGTCTAAAATTTTGTGGCTAATGTTGTAAAAGTACGTGGCTTGGTATTTTTGTTACGCCAATTTGTGACAAAGTTAAGCATTTTATGATTGATGTTACTAAATTTTATAATAAAATTGTATATTTTATGATAGAATACATATGATATGCACCCCTAAAGGGGTGTGCACCATAACATTTCCAACAGATCTTCTACTAGAATGAGCCCACTCCAACCCATTAAACTCAAGTTGATTCACACTATGTTTAGAAATTTAGAAGAGAAAAAAAAATTACATAAATTAGAAGAGAAAAGAAAAGGAAAAATTTTAATTTAGGGATAGTTTTAAAAAATAATTACAAATAAGTGATAAATTTTATAAATATTAATAATTAAAAACATAATTTTGTTCATAAATCTATAATAAAATTTGAAATTCCTACTGATGAGTAATTTCCCCAAAAGAAAAAAAAAACACAAAGAAAAAAATTTATAATTTCTCTCTATCTCGTTTTGATAAATGAGAGCAACTCCAAGGAGGAGCCAAAAGGGTTGTTTAGTAATTTTTGATAGTGCTGTTGTATTTGTCTTAGCTCTCCACAAGTAGCTAGCATTTATTGCAAGACAATTGCTATAGCGACTCTAGTTTAAACTCGACCTATTTATTGTCTTGTATATGGGTTTCCTTGCCTTGATGGTTGTTTAGGTCTTCTTCTATCTTATTCCTTGTTGAGTTTGGTTATTGGAGTATCTTGGTTGTGTTTGAAACAGGTTGGGAGTCCGTTTTCAAAGAGTTGATTGCCTAGAATTTTGCTTGTTCGCTCAAGCGGTTTTTTACAGTCTGCAAACTACTGAGAATTTGATATTTATGCTCAAGCTTCTTGTGCTTGAGCGAACTTTTGTAGGTCTGAACTACTGGGAGGGGTGCATTGTGTGCTCTAGTGACCATTCTTGCGCTCGAGCGGTGCCTTCAATGTGTCTGGTCGCTCGAGCGACCATACTTGCGCTTGAGCGATCTGCGTGTATACGAGTTCGAAGGGGGTCACTTTTGAGTCATTTTCTCATATCTATCTCTCTCTAAAACACTCCAAAACACTCCAAAACCTAGATCTACTTACTCTCTCTCTAAAAACCACCTTTAAACCTCAAATATATCTTGATCCGTTGATTTTTACACCATAGTCCCTCTGATAAAAAGTTAGAGCTCACCTAGAGTTTCGTTTTGATCGGAGCAAAGTTGATTTTTAGCATCGTCAAAGTTTCTTCACTCTCTCTCTTGTCTTCTAGCTTTGAGACAGGGATTACTTTGACACTTTGTATGGTTTTTAACTTAGTTATTTGATTTTCTAAGCTATGTTGATGATTTGGGGATTTTTAAACAAAAATCTAGGGTTCGGTCTAAAAATTCAAAAGAGGGGTTTTCAAAATGGGTTATTGTTTATGACCGTGGCTTTGTAAAAATGGTTGGGTTGGGATAAATAGTGGATTTTATCCTTGGGAAATTAGTTCTTTGTATTATTATTAAAAAAAGAAGAAGAGGTTTTTCCCTAAATTGTGAATATTTCGTGTTGAAAAGGAAAATGGAATTAATGTTGGTTTTATGGAATTGGAACAATAATGATGATGATGTAGAGTTGGATATGAATTATCACTCCTATTTGAAAATGTTGGAAATTATTTATCTGTTTAGAGATATCTATTTTGGGCTATCGATGAAGGTTAGCTATGATTGTTATAGAAATTGCATAAGAATTTGGTGAATTGAAAACTATTTTCTCATCTATTTGCATTGAGCATTATAACATATTTAACACGTTGAAATGGTTATTGTTTTGAGAAAAAAAAGGGTGCATACCTTGGTGAATCTGGGTAGGAGTGTAGTTGTGGTATTCTGTTGGCCTGTGTGTCCTTGGTGAAAGTCCAGAAACCCGCGCGGTTAGGTATTGAGCCTTCCAGTTAATACTGATAAAAATGACAAATTGGTAATTCTTGTAGCCTACTTGCAGACACGTTCTAGAGATTCCTAGTATTGTATCCACTGCCCTGTTTTCTATTATAAGGAAAGTAAATTCATGAATTGTGATATAAACTTGACATTGCATGGTTTTGAAAAGAGATATAAAATGTTTTGGTACGAGCATTGTATATGCATTCACTTTATAACCCTGTTAAGATTCATACATCGTGTTAGAGTATTTATCCCATTTCCCTTTATTTTCTCTAATTTTCTTTTCTACCTCTCAAGAAGAAAGTTTCTCTCTAACTCCTTCTGTCCTTTTCCAACCTTCTCTCTTTTGTTCTAGAAACTAATTAGTTTAGGCAACTAATAGTTTCATTAACTTAAGTGGCCAAGTTTAACTCAAACTAATCTTGCTTAGCCTTCAAGAAAGAGAATTTACTGAGTAATTGTAGCTTAACGATGTTAGTTTAACTTAAGCAACTCATTTAATGTTTTCTAAATCACTTAACTGGGCTTTGGCTCACCTTATGTGGAAAACCATTTTCAGATGCTAATGATATACCTTCGCCATGGCAATAACTTGGGAGGACTGGGAGCCAAGAGCTTCTATTTTTGTATTTATTTTGTACAAGCCTAGGGCTTTATTTGTGTTCAGTTCAAACTCAGTTTTATCGTAACCAAGCATCTTCTTGGCAAGCTGTAGCCAATAGGGCATTACTATACCTGTTTAACTTTATTTCTTATCTTTTGTTTATAATACATGCTATAGATTCAGGATTAAGACTTATGAATGTATTATTGCATGTGCTATACTTTTGTAAAGAGACGAAATTTTATGAATGTGAAACATTATATTCAGATATCTGTTGTTATTTAATATTTGTCGTGGGATGATCTTGTTATAATTATTTTGGGATGTTACAACTTGGTATCAGAGCTATCGGGTTTGAATACTTTGGAATCGTGGAGAGTGGTTATTACCACTATGGGTTTCCTTGTTAGATGGTATTAGGAATAACTTGGTATGTTATGTGATAACATGCTTATGTAACTAAGTGGGTATGAGATTTAATTTCTAAGATATTGATTGAGTCTACGAGTTTCTAGAAGTCCTGTTAAAAGAGTACTTGGTCACTGCTATTTCTAATTGGAACTTTGGCAATGTCGCGGGACGATCATTATCTAGAAAGGAAATTCGTATGTGTTTGTATGACTATGTGCTTATGTGGAGTGAATTAATTGTTGTCCACTACTTTAGGATGCGAGTGAGTTAGCTTCGACATATTTGTGAATGTGCTAACCTTTTGGGTTACCTTCATTAGGACGTCAAAGCCTAGATGGCAGGAGGTGCCATTACCGGATGATATTCCAGCGCAGGAGGAAGGGGTTGGTCAAGCCAACGTGGCCGAACTGATTGGTCAACAGGCCATGGGTTCTTTAGCCCATGGGAAGGTCGGAGCTTTACGGGAATCCATGGACATTCTCAGAGTTGAGAATCAAGTCTAGGCCCACGTTGCCGAGACAGAGCTGTCTTTTCTAAAGAGGGAATTCTTCCAGTCGAATCCGAATGAGTTTTTGGGAGATCCGAAAGAGCCACTAAAGGCAGATGAGGCTAGAGTAGATAGTCAAGACATTTGAGATGCTTGTCATTGAGGACGATGGGTTAAGAGTGACCTTGGTATCCTTCAAATTGAAAGGGAGATGAGGGTCAGTGGTGGAAGTTTGCAAGGGAGCGCATTAGAGTGACTTAAGAGGCATTTGTCAACGTCTTCCAGGACAAGTTCTTACCTCCCACTGTGAGAGAGAAGTTGAGAGAGTAGTTCTTGAAGCTCAAGCAACTTAACACACTGGCGATAGAGTTTGAGGGTGCCTTTACTAGCCTGTCAAGGTTTGCTCCAGAACTCGTGGCGACGGAGTGTAGACACCCCATTTTTGACCGTCCTCAAGACTTGGACGTCACCGTTTGAACACTCGGTGATCATCCATGTTTGTGTTCGTTTGGAGTTCCCGGAGGTCTCGGCTCGCGCGCCTTGCCTTAGGATCTCTGAACTCGACCGTGTTGTGTCTGGTTTTGCACCAAACACGTGTGTTTTGCCCTGGAGGGGCAGGGAATGCCTTGTGAGGCATCCCCACACACCACCGGCAGTGGCTAAAGGTCACCGGCTGGTTTTTCATGCCATCGGCAATGTATTTTGCCGGTCGGCACCTTTTGTTGCCGGTCGGCACTCCTTTTTGCCAAAATGGCATCTTTGGCCGACCGATTACTGTGCATCTGCTTTTTCAGATATTTTGTCACAGCTGTCTTCCAGTTGGCTCCCCTCCATACACGTGTATGGAGGGATTTCTCTCTTTGGAAGCTTGTCTTGTAAGCTTTACAAGACAAAGGCTCTATAAGAGAGGGTCTTCTCTCTTGGCCTTAGGGTTGGAGAGACTTGAGATATTTTAGAGAGTTTAGACAGCCATTTTTTGGGTTTTGAGTTCTAGGGTTAGAATCCATACACTTTCTATCTCTATATCTCCCTCTTGTGTGTGCTTAAGTGTGTTTGTGCCTTACTATTGCACACAAACACATAGTGTTTCACCTTCACTTAGCTACTGAGGTTCTAAGAGGTTGGTTTTGAAGTTTTGGAGCTGTTTTCAACCTAAAAGGAGCTGTTGGAGCATCATTGTTGAAGGGGTCTTCAAGGGTAAGAAACTAGCCCCTTTATTCCCCATTTTTGCATTGCTTTTCTACCTGTCTTAAATTCATTTTTTGAGCTTGGTGTATAATACAAAAATTTTTGTTTTTAGGCCCTCTTGATTGTTCATTAAGAGTGTTTTGTGGTTTGGAGGTGTTTGACCCCTCTTAGGCCTTGAAAGGCCCCATTTTGAGCCATTTTGAGTGAGTTTCGAGACATTGGTATTTGGGCCTCTTCACCACTGAAATCTTGAGGGATTTCAGTGGTGGAGATGGTGCCTTGAAGTCTCCAAAAGGGGAGGGCCACCCCCTCTCCTTGTTGTCCTTGAAAGGGACCCTTTTTGGCTTCTTGAGAGAGCATCATGTTAGAGTGTGTATTGATCATGTCTTGGCTGTTTTCCATGCTTATTATGCCATGATATAACCTTGTTGTGTGTTGGTTTTGGTACACCATGCATGCTTAGCATACCTACCATGTAATGCCATGTTATTGCCTTAATATGCCTTAGGTTGTTAGCCTTCGTTCGAGCATGTTTTAGGTCTAGTTTTGTGAAGCTTATGTGCTTATTTTGCCATGCTAGAGGTCCGTCCATAGTTGTTTGGGTCGGATTTGGCATGCATTGTATAGCCCCTTTGCATTTTTGGCTTGTTGGCCTTAAGAGTGTGAATGTATAGCATGCATCCTTGCCTTAATTGAATGGGTTGGGATCATTTGTTATGTAATTTTAGTCCCTTTAACATGCTTGTATGCTTGCCTTGGACACATCTTTAATGCTTTGAAAGCTTGTGTAGCATGTTCCATGTTTTGGCCATTGTACATGCCTTTGAAATTTGAGCCGCTTAGATGCCATCTAAGAGTCCCCTTTGCATGGTCTAGGTCTGCCTTGAACCTATTTTAAGTCCTCTTAGCCTTGTGAGGCTTGGTTGACTTGGTCATGGTTCAAGCCCCTTTGACTTGCTTCAAGTACTTAGGCCATTTATTGCATGCTTAGTCTATTTTGTTTGCTTGGTTTGGCACCATCCTTACATGATTTTCAATGCTTATGTTGCATGCTATATGTCCATGATTACCTCCTTTCAAATGTGTTTGAGAGTTGTCCAATTTGTGCCTAAGTGTTGGCCCCTTTAACATGTGCATGCGTGTATGTGTTTGGTCCCTTATTTTAGTCACTTTGGCTATTGTTTTAGGCCTAATTAGAGTTGTCTAAATTATGTGTAAGTCCACATTTCCATCAATTTGCATTGCCTCATGTTTGCTTGTATGCTTACATAAGTATCTTGCCATGCCATGTTGCATTCTTAGCTTGCATGCCTAGGTTGCATTGCATCTTGCATGCATGCCTTATTCCTTGACTTGGTGATAGGAATTGGGCCTTGGTTTGTTTGTTTGGTTTGCATTTCATTTGACATGAAAGTTGCACAATTGGTTTTTTTGGCCATCATGCATGGAAATGCGTGATTGGTGGTCCGAGAATCGAGACACATGCCCCTTTGAGTCACAGACATGATAGGGGGCATGATTAGTGCATACATTGCTTGAATTGTATTGCCATGCAAGTTCTGCCCTCTACTGCTGTGAGTTGCAGGTTCTGCAGGCATTCTTTGCCGACCGGCAGTGTATATTGCCGACCGGCAATCATTCTTCTGCCGATGGCTTCATTTTGTGCCGATGACCACAATTTTCTGCCGGTGGTGACTCTACTCAGCCGGTGGTGAACCCCAGTACACAGAGAGGCATCTTTGAGACTTTGGTAGTCTTCAAAGGGGCAGAGCAGGGAAAATAGAGGCAGGCTAGGCATGGCCGTGCACTTCCGAGCGGGATCTGAGCATGCGCTGCATTTGGCTTTCCTCCTGAGGCAGTTTACTGTTTTTCTTAGCTTAGTTAATTTGTTAATTAATTAGGCAATTTGTAATATTTAATTAGCTTGCGTAGTTAATTAATTTGTATTTATTTGGTCCCTCCGAGTGAGGGCAAATCTGTAATAAGTGTGGGTGAGTGTGTGTATGTCTTCCAACCCCCACTTCTTTCTCCCTTTTACTTACCTGCTTATGATGGTTAGTAATAGGTCATGTTTAATTTAGCATACCTTATGCTATGCATGCGTGCATCATTCATCAGTATTGCATGCACCGGACTCGGTACATCATGCTAACTGCATTTGTACTTCAATTCCAAATTGAATACGTGCTTCAATTGGTTGCATTTCACATGCCATGTGTAGGTTAGCCGAGCCTATTCTAGTAACATGTTGTATGCGATGCATTAGGCACTTAACATGAACTTGGATCATGCATGTCTGCTAACTAGTTCTTTGTTTTGGCTTGGAGTACGATGTAAGTATCTATGCTTTAGCATCATCGCATGCGTGTGAATGCTATCATAACAGTATGCTTACCATGTGGCTAAGTGCTTATATGAGATAAACTGTTTGAATGCCCGCGGGTGGAGGTTGGATTGTTTGAGTTGGAAAAACTCGTTGAAATCCGTATTTTAGCCTACTTGCGAGTAGCAAATTCCAAAGCGCTTTTTAAAACAAACGGATATGCAATGCTTATTTCCAAATTAGACAATCTAGTCTATACTTGTTTGCTGTGCGCATAACATAGTAACGCTAGGCTAAATAATTGGAATAAGAACATATAACGTTTTCAAAATCGGATATCATGGTTAGTAGAGGCCGGTCTTCGGACCGGGCGAGAGGGGGTGCTCATAGCTGACTTTTCCCGATCGTACCCAAGCTCCCGAGCCGAGACAACTCCGGTGATGACGGACATGTGACCTTCGGCACTGAGTCAGGGTTTCCTAAATTCCCCCATAAAAAATATTTAGGTGGCGACTCTGTATCTGGCAAAGCAGTCCATGTTTGGCACTTCTTTTCAAAAAAATCTGTTTTCTCAAAACGATTTGCCAGATTTGGACTCTTTGGTTCAGATTAAGAACCGTGACAAAACTGTAGTAACCCAAAAACGAACAGAACGAGACTCATCCTCCTGGGGCGTTCGGGGACGTCTACAGTTTCTGGCGACTCTGCTGGGGATTTTTAGAGAGCTTGACTCGAACTCGTGATATCCTATTTTGATTACACTTATGTGTTTCTTTGCATTGCATGTGCATTGGTGCGCCTAGGAACACAGTGTTTGCCATCTGCCATTCCTAAACGGTTTGCCGGAGGCTTGTCTTGTCAAGACAGGACCACAAGGCTGACCGATTATGGGCTCTGACAGCATGGGAACACAAACCCTGGTTTTTACCGGGGCACCCTTTTCGACCATTTGACCTAGTGCATATTCGGATCCATAGTGACCATTCCAAATTAAGACAGGTTGCTTACCCGATGTTAGGTTGTTTGAAAACTGCTGCGTGCATAGTGAAACCCTAGCTCCTGACAAAATAGGACAGGGAAACCCTACCCCAACATAGGGGTGTTTTGGTTCTCTTTACTTGCTATGTGCTTTTAGAATGTATTTCTACAGGGAAAGTATATATCAGTTTGCAAGTTTGAGTATCAAACTTGAGGGCACCAGTATCAGTGTCAGTTATGAGAATTAGTTATCTGCGGGTATCCAGTTCAGTTTTTGGGAACAGCGATTTCTGGGAACAGTGATCAGCAGTAGAGTACAGTTGTTCAGCTACACCAGTGTTTGATCTGTTTGGGTTGAAATGCTGTTTGTTTCTTCTTTCAGTTCAGAGTGTCCAGAGAATTGATACAGAATAGTTAGTGTTTCCCCCCGCCGAGGCAGGGCTTATGATGACACAGAATTCAGAAGAGATCGTAGTTATGACGGCTGCATTGGAGCAGGGGATCACTCTGCAAAGTGAGGCCAACACTGATGTGTCACATCCACCCAGGTCGCCTGTTATGCACCCGGTTTGGGCCCCGCAACTATACCAGGCTCGCGAGCCTACTACATTTGAGCTAATGGGGATGATAGGTGATCTCCAGAGGCCTGTGGCGGATCTCGCCTATGGAATGTCAGCTTCACCACCAGCCGCACCGTATGCCGGGAGTTTTGTACCCCAGGAGCCCCCGCTGTTGGGGCGAATTGTGATCGAACTTAGCCAACCCTTCTATTCCCGCCCCTGCACCCGGGAAAGATCAGAAAGCCAAGGTGGCGCCTGCCGACCTTTTTGCTTGTGCGGCTAGTAAGAGCGCTCAGACTCCAAAGTACCTGCCCCGGGGGCGCAGGACCTTTCATGCTCTCCACACGCCTTTATCTAAGGCACTTCAGATCCTTGCCGAGAGGGGACACCTTAAACCCTTGGAGCCTCGGCCTCTCCCGAAGAATCTCCCTGCTACGCATGATGCTGCTCAGTACTGCGCGTACCACCAACAGACAGGCCATGCAATCGACAATTGCTTCCGCCTCCGCCATGAGGTGCAAGATTTGATTGACAACGAGGTTATCCTCCCGCCCACCTCAGCCAAGTCCGTTACTACCCAGTTATTGGATTTTGAGGATACAGATACTGCAAGTATGTAATCAGGAGGTGAACCACCTGCGGGCGGCATCTGGTATATTTTGGATGTGGCGTCTGGCACGCATTTTTGAGCATCTGTGAACGCTAGCTTTGTAAATTCTGGCTTGGGTATCGAGTCAGTCTTTTGTTTTGAGTCTGTCTCTTTGTCTTGAGTCAGTCTTTTTGCTTAAGGGTCTGTCTTGTTGTAGCGAGTCAGTCCTCTTTGTATAGAATACCAGGTGATTCCGGGGTTGTTGCCTCGAACACCGTTTTGTCTTGTAATTACCTGTTTTGTTTTTTTTTGTTGTTGAGTCTATTTCTGCCGAGGGGCCAGTTACACCAACAAATCTGAATGAAACAGCTGTGGCTATCTCACTTTCATGCTTACTTTCAGTGTGAGTTATAAGTGCCAGAGGATTTGAATGGGCCAACGGTACATCTCGCATGCTCTCCAGCGCGCCAAACTCATTGCATTGACCTAAGTTTTTCAAAAACCTCTTTTGAACACCGCAGTGATAAAAACGAAGAGAAGGGAATTCCTCGGGTTTTACAAAACTTTGATCAAATTGAGAAAAGGAGAGGCATGCTAAGCCCTTAATAAATGAGATCATGCTTGTCGGCGTGAGTATTGAGAAGGACCCTGGCTTGATCCAGATTGGTTTCACACTATCTTCGGCGCGAGCGATTCATCGCTTTCTTAAAAACTTTCAAAAACAAATGTTTTACACGGCCCTGTGAAGACCTATGTGGAACAGCTCTTGAAATTGCGTAGCCTAGGATCGCTCTCAGCCTCAAGATTCGACCTGTTGTCTTGAACCTCGAACTCATTCGGAACATTCAACAGTCAACCGTCAGAGGAGGCCCGTGTGGCCAATTTTGAAACAACCCTCGAGCAAGAGGCACCGAAGGCGAGTCAAAAAGAGTAGATCTCACCAAAAGAAGCTCGTGGCGCAGCCATGATGGATTCTTCCACAAATCAGTACAACAGACGTTCTCCTAGACACAGAGAGGCTTTAACTTCAAAAACCATTTGGTATGGACTTGTTACACTTTTACCCTTGAGAGGCTCGCTGGGCCGAAAACCCGGAAGGGCGACCCAGGCAAAAGTTAGAGCAAGAGAAAAATACAAAAAAAAAAAAAAACAGAAAGCAAAAAAAAGAAACCAAAGAGCAAAAAAGAAAAGAAAAAAAAAGAAGAAGAAAGAAAAAGAAGTGAAAAAAGAAAATGAAAAGAAGCTCACAAGGTCGAAAACCCGCATCGGGCGCCTTGGCAAAAGTTAGAGCCTGAAAAGTGAAGGTTAAAATACCCGAGTATACCTTAACCGGAACTACGTAAGGCTTGATTCCCATGTTTGGGATACGTAGGCAACTTCATCATGAAGTCCAGCCCCCAACGCTTTCATAGCGTCTCAGTCCATACAAATGGTTTCGATTTCATCTCAAAGTCCAGTCGCCAACACCTTCCAAGGTGACTATGTCCATATATTTGTTGTGACCGACTTCGTCATCTCTGTGTCCAAGAGTTCGACCACCCCTAATGAAGACTGTTTGCGGACTGCTGCGGCACCATCCAAACAAGGGGCAACTTTCCGTTGCCACCAGTCGTCGCAAGACACCATTTAAACCAGGGGCAACTTTTCGTTGCCACCCACCCCTTTTAAGCCAATGGCAATTTTCCATTGCCTCCGATCTGAGGTTACGTATCTCGAAGAGTAAGTTCCATGCTCGTTGAGCATCAGCCGTTTACAAAAATAGTTTTTGAAAATTTTTACTGAGGTTGACTATTTTCTCGAAAACTATCCCATTTTCCAAAATTGGACCATTTTCTTGGACCCGAAAAGGGAAAATTTTCAGTGCTTACAGCCTAACTTGCATGATTTTCAAATCAAAAATCAAACAAGTATGTTAATCTGACTCTCATTTTGATCAAAACCGTTTTAGTGGAAAACCAAAACAAAAATGGTCAAAGTGATGAACTAAGGGCACAGTTGAGCCAGGCGCTCTGCCTTCCCCCCTGTCATCAACATACTTGCCAGAAGGGCACTCTACTCGTCAGAAGAAATACCCGTGAGCTAACGGCATTGGTGTAGACACCCCATTTTTGACCGTCCTCAAGACTTGGACGTCACCGTTTGAACACTCGGTGATTATCCATGTTTGTGTTCGTTTGGAGTTCCCGGAGGCCTCGGCTCGCGCGCCTTGTCTCAGGATCTCCGAACTTGACCGTTTAGTGTCTGGTTTTGCACCAAACACTTGCATCTTGTTTTCCTTGAGGAGGCAGGGTAGGGCTTGTTGTAGACGTCCCGCCGAACGCCCGGGAGGCTTAGCTTCCGTTTCGTCATTTGGGGTCACTACAGCTCGGACGTCTTGTGTCACGGTTCCTAATCTGAACCAAAGAGTCCAAATCCGGCAAATCATTTTGAGAAACTGATTTTGAAAAAGTATGCCAAACATAGACTGCTTTGCCGATACAGGTCCGCCACCTAAAATTTTATTTTGGGAAATTTAGGAAACCCTGACTCGGTGCCAAAGGCCACGTGTCCGTCATCACCAAGAGTTGCCTCGGCTCGGGAACTTGGGTACGATGGGGAAGGTCACTTGTGAGCACCCCCCTGCTCGCCCGGTCAAGACCGGCCTCTACTAACCATGATATCGATTTTGAAAAGTTATTGTAGTTCTTATTGGTTATTAGCCTAGGTTACTATGTGATGCTCACAGCATTATAGTATACCGGTCGACCCAGTTGGAACAAAACATTTCATGCTTGTTTTTGAAAAAGTGTTATGTCTACTCGCAGGTAGGCTTGAACATTTTGAGATTTATTCCAATTCACGATAACCCAACCTTCACCACAAGGCATTCAGGCAGTTTATATCCCATAAGCACTATAGCCCAATGGTAAGCATGCTATGCATGGCTAACACTCACACGCATGCAAGATGCTAAAGCATAAACTCACCGTAGTCTCAAGCCAAAGTAGAAACCACGTTAGAAATCATGCATGATCCTACAGTATACAAAATGTTTAGTGCAACACTGCAAATGCAACTATAACAGGCTCGGCTATTCTAAACATGGCATTGAAATGCTACAACTATCATTGTATTCAACTTTGAATCGAAAATACAATGCATTATATGAGCGCCGAGCCCGGCTGTAGTGCAGATACAGATGGAATGATCAAACTACCGTCAATACTGGGTAGTGCTATTTAAAAATGCCTAATTCTAACGCACAGCAAAAGCGGATAAATATAAAGGGAGAGAAGACGTGGGGTTGGAGAGACATACAACGCACATCACCACGCAGCTATCTAGCAGCTTATTCGCCCTGTGCAGAGGGTCCGAATAATACAGTCAACATATCAGTCCCGCAATAAAAGTAATATTTACACGTCCAAAGATATACGAATCCTAATGTAACTTAAGAATCAACTACGAAAGCAGATAACTGGCAATGCAGGCATGGGGGGAACTGCTTGACCGCACACTCTGCCTCGAGGGATGTATGCATTCCTATCGTGTACTATCAGGCAGTTAAATGTGCCAACCGGCGAGCGCGCGTAATAGGCGACTAGCGTGTCTAGGAGCGTCTCATGACGTGAGGTATATGCGCGCCAAAGCCAAAAATGTGTGCTGATTCTGATTTGCTGCAAACAGTAGAGCAGGAAAGGGGCATTTATAGACAATTATGCACACAGAAGTTATGCGATCTGATCCGCGGTGCCACCAATCACGCATACCGAGGCATGACATGCCTAGAGTCGAAACTGCACAACTCTAATATAGGCATGATAATGGCACGTTGAAACTAGCTAAAACCGCGAACCCCGTCATGATAGTATTCGGTAAGTGTCGTGACCTGGGGATTGAGACACATTCCGTAGCTGGAGTTACGAAGAGTTGTACCTCGTTGGCCCGTGCCCGGCTAACCTTCTTATTCCGAACACGATGCAATATGCAGTATATTTGCTATGAATGCCAAACTGAAGATAGCAATCCAACATACATTAATGGCAGTGGAAGAACATCTCTCGAAATGCGTGCACGACGAGCACGCATACCGAGAAAATGGGTAAATTGCAATGAAAAAAAATGAGATGCCCTCGAATTGCGTGGCACACATAGGCACGCAAAACTTCGAGGTATATATATATATATCATGAAAATGAATGCCTTGAATGCGTCTATATCACGGGCACCAACCGAGCAATGGAAATGCAGAAAATGAGATGCCCGAATACGTGCACAGGGCGAGCGCAAACCGAGGCAAAATAGTATAAATGCAATGAAATGAGATCTCAAAATGCTCACGACGGGGCACGCAAACCGAGGCCAA
>NW_021025506.1:158979-206894 GCF_004153795.1 Camellia sinensis
TTTTATGAGGCACGCGTAGTCCATTGTATCATTCTTGCATCATGCTTCATCCTGCATCGGCATGCGGGCACATTTTCCGCTGGCATGTGTGTCGTCAATTAGCATTTAGCAGGCGTTGCCTTCATTCTTGCATTGTAGGCATATCGCCAGTGGTCTGGCGATGCCTTAAACACGCACCGTCTAGGAGACCTTAAATCCTTTGGAGATGCGACAACCTTCTAGCACATTGATCTGTGCCAGTTCACTTGCATTGTATGCATTCCTCGTGCATCATTTTACACGCACAGTCTAGAGACCTTAAATCCTTTGGAGGTGCAACCTCAGCACATTGATGTGTGCGTTCGGTTGCATTGTCATGCATATCTTAAAGCCGCGTGTGTCGCACTTCCATGCCAACATGCATTTTATACATCATTTGCATTTCAAAAAAAAAAAAAAAAACACATGCATGTCATGCATACATTTTGCATCCCGCGTCCAGAGACCCTAAATCCTGCGAAGGTGCAGTTCCTTTGGTGTTTGTCGTCCCGAACCGGACTTCGATGGTCTGGTAAAGCCACCCGCCGATGTTTGCGGGAGTTCCTAGAAGACCAAACTGGACGGTTGCGAAACTAGAGTTCGAAACGGCTTATGCCTAGAACGCCAAAGGTTCGGGAGTTCCGAGACTAAAGTCTGGTTTAAATACCCAGGTGGTGTATCTCGGCTTGAAATCTGTATGGAAAGCCCCATTAGATATGAGGGCGATGTGCGCCTCAGTTCTGGATACTGAACCAACCTTTTTTTTTTTTTTTTTTTTTTTTTTTTTTTTTTTTTTTTTTTTTTTTTTTTTTTCTTTTTTTTTTTTTTTTTTTTTTTTTTTTTTTTTTTTTTTTGTATATCGCCCTGTTGGTAAGATAGGGAAAGGTTCGCACATATAGCCTTGCATCATGGTTGCATTGTCATGCATTTCATTATAGGCATTGCATCCCCAGTAGATCGCAATCATACTCATTGTCATTGCATTTTTAAATAATCCATTCCATTGCATTTTTGTAAATATTGCATTGTAGATTGTCATGTATTCATTACAATCACCTTCCATCTATGGCTTGCGGCCTTTCCATGTGAGCTTGGTCTTGGTATGTGGCCCTTACTTTCACGTTAAAAACACAGTTCTGCATGTGTTAACACGCCTATTCCACGCTGGTATGTTTGGTTTGAGGCGTTGCGGCACCTTTTTGTGTTAGACGTGGGCCTCGTACGCGTACCATGCCTTCCTAGGCAAGATTTGGTTTGGCCCGGTGCCATATCCATTTGCAATTTGTTAGTTGCATGGCATTCATTGAATCACCTTCCACCTATGGCTTGCGCCTTTCCATTGTTGAGCTTGGTCTGGTATGTGCCCTTACTTTTCACGTTTTAAAACACAGTTCTGCATGTGTACGCGGCCATTCCACGCTGGTAGTTGGTTTTGAGGGTTGCGGCCACCTTTTCTGTGTTAGACATGACTCGTATGCGTACATGCCTTACCTAGGCAAGATTATGGTTTTTGGCTTGCAGGCCATATCCATTGTAAATATCCATATCCATTGCATTGTAGATCGCATGCCATTCATTGCATCACTTCCATCTATGGCCTGCGCCTTTCATTTGAGCTTGGTCTGGTATGTGCCATACTTCTCGTTCAAAGCGCATAGTTCAGTAGACCGTTCTATGTTAGACGTGGCTTGTTGCGTACATGCCTTTTCCTAGGCAAGATTTGGTTTGGGCCCGCGTGCCATATCCATTATCTCCCCAGCATATCCATATAATATATATATTTGATGTAGTGTAACTTTTGCATCCAGCCATTAGCGATCATTGATCCTTTCTCCAGCGGGTCGTTTCCCCACTTATGTCATTCCACCCAATACTTGTTCTCGTGTCTGTCTACAATGCTCATAGGTTCAGTTGGACCGTTCTATGGTAGACAGACTTGTTACCTCCATCAATATATTTGCATAGGTGTGGTTTCGAACCACTCGTGATTGGCATCTGATTCAATTGCCTTGCATATTAGGTTTGCATTGTTTTCAATTACTTGCATCTTATTTTTTTATATACTGTTTGTATATATTGCATATCATTTTGCATCCCATTCTTTGCATGTCATGCATGTTGCTAATGATTATGTACCTATTAAGTTTGTTTTACTTTTCAGGCCACGATATTGTATGTACGGTTCATTGAGGCTGGTGCAACCAACGGAGCGCACAGCGTATTTATCCTGCCGAGTGAGACGTATTGAGATTATCATAATTCTCTTACATCCTTTCTGCGAGTTGTAGTGTAGTTTGGTGTATGCCTAACTTAAAACTGTCGCATGTTATGCTTCGTTACAGCTTTCTTTGCCATATCATATAAGTTAGTCCGGCTCTGTGCATTGCCTGCATTTTGCCCCTGCCTGTCGGCGCAATATCTGCTGTTTGTCTGTGCATGTCTGTCTAAGTTTCGGCCATGTCAAAAATGGGTTGTTCTGGGCTTTGACATTCACTCCCGTCATTGTTATGACTCGAGTTCTGTCAAATAGGGGCAACGTGTAGAACCCTTCGTTGACCGTCCTCAAGACTTGACGTCACCGTTTGAACACTCGGTGATCATCCATGTTTGTGTTCGTTTGGAGTTCCCGGAGGTCTCGGCTCGCGCGCCTTGCCTCAGGATCTCTGAACTCGACCGGGTTGTGTCTGGTTGCACCAACACTTGTGTTTTTGCCTTGGGGGCAGGGAATGCCTTTGAGGCATCGCCACACACCACCGGCGTGGCTAAAGGTCACCGGCTGTGTTTTCATGCCATCGGCAATGTATTTTGCCGGTTGGCACCGGTTTTGTTGCCGGTCGGCACTCCTTTTTGCCAAAATGGCAATTTTTGGCCGGCCGACTACTGTACATCTGCTTTTGCAGATATTTTATCACAGCTGTCTTGCTTTGTGCTTCCCCTCCATACACGTGTATGGAGGGATCTCTTCTCTGGAAGCTGTCTGTAAGCTTACAAGAGCAAAAGGCTCTATAAGAGAGAGCCTTGTCTCTTGCTTTACGGTTAGACACTTGAGAGACTTAGGATATTTTTAGACAGCCATTTTAGGGTTTGGTTCTAGGGTAGAAACCATACACTTTCTATCTCTATTTCTCCCTCTTGTGTGTGTTAAAGTGCATTGTGTCTACTATTGCACACAAAACACATAGTGTTCACCTTCACTTAGCTACTGAGGTTCTAAAGGTTGTTTTGAAGTTTTGGAGCTGTTTTCAACCTAGAAGGAGCTGTTGGAGCACCATTGTTAAAGGGGTTTCAAGGGTAAGAAACTAAACACCTTTATTCCCCATTTTTGCATTTATTTGACCTGTCTTAAAATCGTTTTTGAGCTTGGTGTATAATACAAAAAAGTTTTGTTTTAGGCCCTCTTGATGTTCATAAGAGTGTTTTGTGGTTTGGAGGTGTTGACCCCTCTTAGGCCTTGAAAGGCCCCATTTTGAGCCATTTTGAGTGAGTTTCGAGACTTGGTGTTTGGGCCTCTTCACCACTGAAATCTTGAGGGATTTCAGTGGTGGAGATGGTGCCCTTGATGTCTCCAAAAGGGAGGGCCACCCCTCTCCTTGTTGTCCTTGAAATGGACCTTTTGGCCTCTTGAGAGAGCATCATGTTAGAATGGTATGATCATATCTTGGCTGTTTCCATGCTTATTATGCCATGATATAACCTTGTTGTGTGTTGGTTTGGTACACCATCATGCTTAGCATACCTACCATAATGCCATGTTATTGCCTTAATATGCCTTAGGTTGTTAGCCTTCGTTCGAGCATGTTTTAGGTCTAGTTTTGTGAAGCTTGTGTGCTTATTGCCATGCTAGAGTCTGTCCATAGTTGTTTGGGTCGGATTTGGCATGCATTGTATAGCCCCTTTGCATTTTGGCTTGTTGGCCTTAAGAGTGTGAATGTATAGCATGCATCCTTGCCTTAATTGAATGGGTTGGGATCATTTGTTATGTAATTTTAGTCCCTTTAACATGCTTGTATGCTTGCCTTGGACACATCTTTAATGCTTGAAAGCTTGTGTAGCATGTTCCATGTTTTGGCCATTGTACATGCCTTTGAAATTTGAGCCGCTTAGATGCCATCTAAGAGTCCCCTTTGCAGGTCTAGGTCGCCTTGAACCTATTTAAGTTCCTCTTAGCCTTGTGAGGCTTGGTTGACTTGGTCATGGTTCAAGCCCCCTTGACTTGCTTCAAGTACTTGGACCATTTATTGCATGCTTAGTCTATTTTGTTTGCTTGTTTGGCACCATCCTTACATATTTTCAATGCTTATGTTGCATGCTATATGTCCATGATTACCTCCTTTCAAATTAAATGTGTTTGAGAGTTGTCCAATTGTTGCCTAAGTGTTGGCCCCTTTAACATGTGCATGCGTGTATGTGTTTGGCTCCCTATATTTTAGTCACTATATGCTATTGTTTATTAGGCCACTAATTAGAGTTGTCTAAATTATGTGGTAAGATCCACCTTTCCATCAAAAGTGCATTATGCCTCATGTTTGCTTGTAATGTTCACATAAGATGTACATTTGCCATGCCATGTTGCCTATTCTTAGCTTGACATGCCAGGTGCATTGCATTCTTGTCTGGCAATGCCGTTATTCGCTTTACTATGGTGATAGGAATTGGCCTTGGTTTGTTTTGTTTTGGTATTCATTTCCTCATTTGACATATGAAAAGTTTGCAGCAATTGTTTTTTTTGGCCATCATTGCATGGAAATGCGTGTTGCGTGGTCCGAGAATCGAGACACATCCCCTTTGAGTCACATACATAGATAGGGGGCGTATGATTATTATAGGCATAACATTGCTTGGAAATTGTATTGTCCATCGCAAGTTCTCTGCCCTCTACGTTTGTGAGTCTGACCAGTGTCTGGCCAGGCATTCTTGCCGTGGACATCCGGGACCAGGCGAGTTGTATTATTGTCCGCCCAACCGGCAATCATTCTTTCTGCCGATAGGAGAGATATCTTTTGTGCCGATGACCCAATTTTCTGCCGGTGGTGACTCTACTCAGCCTGTCGGGGTGAACCCCAGTACACAGAGAGCAATCTTTGATGACTTTTGGTAGTCTTCAGCAGATAGGGCAGAGTTAGGGAAATATGAGAGCAGGCTAGGCGAATGACCGTTTCCTCCGAGCGGCGATGCAGTCGATGCGCTGCAGATTTCTGCTTTCCTTCCTTGAGTTTGCACGAGTGGTATTCTTAGTGCTTTGGTTAATTTGTATATTAATTAGGCAATTTGTAATATAATTAGCTTGCGTGAGTAATAATTTGTATTTATTGGGTCCCTCCGAGGAGGGCAAACTGTAAATAAGTGTGGTGTGAGTGTGTGTATGTCTTCCAACCCCACTTCTTTCTCCCTTTTATTTACCTGTTATGATGGTTAGTAATAGGTCATGTTTAATTTTAGCATACCTCATATGGACTATGCATGCGTGCATTGGAAATATCATCAGTATTTGCATGCCACTGCCGACTCAAAAAAATAGTTACATTCATGCTAACTGCAATTTGTACTTCATTCAAATTGAATACGTGTGACTGCAACAATTTGGATTGCATTTTCACACTATTGTGTTTAAGGTTAGCGAGCAACTTTTTCTTAGTAACATGACATTTTGTATGCGATGCATTAGGCACTTAACATGAACTTGGATCATGCATGTCTGCTAACTAGTTCTTTGTTTTGGCTTGGAGTACGATGTAAGTATCTATGCTTTAGCATCATCGCATGCGTGTGAATGCTATCATAACAGTATGCTTACCATGTGGCTAAGTGCTTATATGAGATAAACTGTTTGAATGCCCGTGGGTGGAGGTTGGATTGTTTGAGTTGGAAAAACTCGTTGAAATCCGTATTTTAGCCTACTTGCGAGTAGCAAATTCCAAAGCGCTTTTCAAAACAAACGGATATGCAATGCTTATTTCCAAATTAGACAATCTAGTCTATACTTGTTTGTTGTGCGCATAACATAGTAACTCTAGGCTAAATAATTGGAATAAGAACATATAACATTTTCAAAATCGGATATCATGGCTAGTAGAGGCCGGTCTTCGGACCGGGCGAGAGGGGGTGCTCATAGCTGACCTTCCCCGATCGTACCCAAGCTCCCGAGCCGAGACAACTCCGATGATGACGGACATGTGGCCTTCGGCACCGAGTCAGGGTTTCCTAAATTCCCCCATAAAAAATATTTAGGTGGCGACTCTGTATCTGGCAAAGCAGTCCATGTTTGGCACTTCTTTTCATAAATCTATTTCTCAAAACGATTTGCCGGATTTGGACTCTTTGGTTCAGATTAAGAACCGTGACAACAAATCGAGTCCGAACTGTAGTTAACCCCACAAATGAACGGAACGGGACTCACCCTTCCGGGGCGTTCGGGGGACGTCTACACGGAGGAACGTCGTTGCTTGGAGTTTGAGAAGAGGTTGAGGACCTGACTCATTTTCAAGGTGGTTGATCCATGATTAGGGATTACGGTCGTCTTGTGGAGGCAGCGGCTCACTTAGAGACTATGATTCAGACTTAAAAAGAAAGGATGAGGGACTCCAAGCAAAGGAGTCAGGAGGTTCAGGGAATGACTCGGGATAGTAAGAGGCATAGAGGTTCTACCTTACAACAGTCCTAGGGAGCACAGTCTAGATCCACTTTTCCTGTACCTAGTTCTGGTTCTGAGAGAGGTGGTCAAGGAGGGATCACTTGCTTCAAGTGTGGTCAGCTAGACCACAAGTCTATAATTTGCCCGCAGAAGGGAGGAGAGCAACAGTTTGTACTGTCTTCGGCTCATTCTCAGAGCCAAAGTTAGGGGAAAGGGCAGCCGTCTGCTTATTATCAGAGTGGGTAGTCAGGGCACCTAAGAAGGTTTTGCCTTTAGATGGGTGGCGCGTTTGGTGCGTTTAGTTTGAAGCAAACACAAAGCCATTAGTTTACGCCGTCAACTCAAGCCTCGAGGGTCAATTAGGGAGCCTCTTCGACTCATTCAGTGTATCAGACTCATGTTCCAAGGGATGAGCAGGTGGAGCAGAGACCTACAGGGCGTGTGTATGCTGTTACCACGCAGATTTGTTGCCAGCACCTTCAGTAGTGAGAGGTAACTTCTTGTTGTGTAATTCTATTGCCAATGTGTTGATTGATACTGGTGCATCGCATTCTTTCATTTTGTCTGCATTCACATCAACATTGGGGTTAAAAGTGGCTCGATTAGCATCTTCACTCAAGGTAGAGTCACCTATTGGTGGTGAGGTTGTATTGGACCAGGGGTGTCAGTCGAGGTTGTGAGATAGAGGTTGCCGATCATCGACTTCCTTTTGCTTTTGTGTTGATAGATATGTCGAGTTTTGATGTTATTTTGGACATGGATTGGTTGTCATCCTATCAAACCATTATAGACTATTACCGTCAGAGAGTTATGGGGTGCACCTCGAGTGGTGACTGTTTTTATTTCCTGGGAGATTGGGTTGATATGGCCTAGTTTCTAGTGTGTGATCCGCGTGGTTAGGGTGCGCTTAGTCTCATTCTTGCTACATTCTTGGTTGTTGAGAGCGATGTGGTTCGAATTGAGTTACCGAGGGTAGTTTGTGAATACTCAGACTTCTTTTCTAAGGATCTCACGAGTTTACCACCTCACCGTGAGATTGAGTTTTCTATTGATTTAGTGCCTGGCATGACACCGATCTCTATGGCATCGTATAGATTCGCGCTGAGTTGAGTGAGTTAAAAATTCAACTCCAGGAATTGCTAGATAAGGGTTTTATCCGCCCTAGTACTTCACCTTGGGGAGCACCGGCTCTCTTTGCCAAGAAGAATGATGGCACATTGTTACTTTGTATTGATTACCGGAAGTTGAACGAGGTAACTGTTAAGAACAAGTACCCATTGCCTCATATAGATGACTTGTTTGACCAGTTGAAGGGGTCTTATTGCTTTTCTAACATAGACTTGAGATCGGGCTATGACCAATTGAGGGTGAAGGAGGAGGATATCCAGAAGACGACGTTTCATACACGGTATAGCCATTATAAGTTCTTAGTGATGCCTTTTAGGTTAACCAACGCAATAGCATCTTTCATGAATTCTTAGACCGTTTTATAGTTGTCTTTGTGGATGACATCTTGATCAACTCAGCCTCTGAGGAGGGACATGAGGAACATTTGTGGATAGTACTCGATTTGCTTAGAGCCCACAAATTGTATGCTAAGTTCGGGAAGTGTGCGTCTTGGTTGAAGGAGGTGAAATTCTTAGGTTATGTGGCATCTGGAGAAGGGGTGACTATAGATTCTTCTAAGATCGAGGTAGTGCAAGATCGGGAACAACCTAAGAATGCCTTTCAGATCCAGATTTTCTTGTGGTTAGTCGGTTATTACCACCGTTTTGTGAAAGATTTCTTTAGACTAGCCTCACCATTGACTAGACCGATGAGGAAGAGAATTAACTTTGTGTGAAGTGAGACTTATGAGAAATTGTTTCAGGAGCCTAAGGTTAGACTTACTATTACTCCAGTGTTGACCATTCTGGAGAGGGGTTTGGGCTATTTTGTGTATTGTGATGCGTCTCGGGAAGGTTTGGGTTGTGTTTTGGTGCAAGAGGAGAAAGTAGTAGCTTATGGCTCATTGTAGTTGAAAACACATGAGAGAAACTATCCTACTCATGAATTAGATCTAGCATCCGTGATCTTTGCCTTGAAGATTTAGAGACATTATCTGTATGGTGAGAGGTTTGAGATATTCTCCGATCACAAAAGTCTGAAGTATTTGTTTTCACAGAAAGATTTGAATCTGAGGCAGAAGAGGTGGATGGAATTTATGAAGGATTACGACTTCGAGTTACATTGTCATCTGGGGAAGGCCAATGTAGTGGTCGGTGCCTTGAGTAGGAAATTCATTAGCAATGTAACTAGTATTGCTATCCAGGAATAGAAGATGTTGGGCGCTATTGGCGAGTTTGACTTGTATCTTGGTGATTCCGTTGAATTAGCAGCTTTGTTTGCAATAGTTGCACAACCTACACTTGTGAGCCAAGTTTTCGACTCACAGTGGAGTAATCATGAAGTAGAAACCCCCCGGGAGAAGCTATCTAGTGAGAAGGTAGAGAAGGGTCCAAACGTGCATTCTGACTCGAGTGTTAGATATCTTGACCGTCTTTTCATGTCGGACTCTGAGAATTCTACCATTCGTGCCTTGTGGTACATCTGGAAGGCACCAAGATGTATCAAAACCTTAGTCGCCAGTTTTGGTGGAGGGGAATGAAGAAAGACGTAGCCTTGTTTGTTTCAGGTGCCTTATTTGTCAACAAGTGAAGGTCGAGCATCAGAGGCTAGCGGGTTTGTTGCAACCCTTACCTATAGCCGATTGGAAATGGGAACATGTCACGATGGATTTTGTTATGGGTCTTCTGAAGACTCAACGGGGTAATGATGCCGTGTGGGTGATAGTTGATTGGTTAACCAAGTCAGCACACTTTGTACCTATGTGCATGAGTGACTCGGTAGATTTTCTTATTGACTTGTATGTTAGGGACATAGTTCAACTTCACGAGGTCCCTGTTACTATTATTTCAGATAGAGATTAGCCTTTCAAGGCTCGATTGTGGCAAAGCCTACAAAATGCCTTGGGCACTAGATTGACATTTAGTACTGCTTATCATCCTCAGATTGACGAGCAGTCAGAGAGTACTATTCAGATCCTAGAGGATATGCTTTGGGGTTGTATTCTTGACTTTAAGTGGTCTTGGGAGAGGCACTTGCCTTTAGTGGAGTTTGCATACAACAATAGCTTTTAAATGAGTATTGACATGACATCGTTTGAGGCCTTGTATGGCCGACCGTGTAGATCCCCTGTGTGTTGGGCCGAGGTGGGTGACGCACCTATGTTAGGTCCTGAGTTAGTCTGGGAAACGACGGAGAAGGTTGTACTTATCCGTAAGAGGTTGATTTCAGCGCAGGGCTGTCAGAAGAGTTATACCGACCGAAGGAGGAGACGGTTATCAATCTAAGTAGGAGATCACATCATCTTGAAAATATCACCTAGACGGGGTTTGATGAGGTTTGGGAAGAGTGAGAAGTTGTCTCCTAAATTTATTAGGCCTTTTGAGATTTTGGAGCGTATTGGGGAGGTGACTTATTATTTGGCCTAGCCGCCATAGCTTTCTAGGGTTCATGATGTTTTCCATATCTGTATGCTTCAGAAGTATGAGCTGGATCCATTACATGTGTTGGATTGGACATAGTTAAATGTAGATGAGGATGTCTCGTATGAGGAGAGACTGGTCAGAGTCCTAGATACATGGGACCAAGTCTTGTGAGACAAGACAATTCCATTAGTAAAGGTGTTGTGGAGACACCACGGGATTGAGGAGGCAACTTGGGAACGTGATGTGAAAGTCTGTGAGAAGTACCTGGACCTATTTTTGTTGATGGTTAAAATCTGTATTGAAAATTCAGTTATGTTGGTTAAATGTAAAACATTGCACACATTTTGGAAAAAGTGAATTGCATATTAAATATTGAAAACCTTGTTCATTGTTGCTATGAGATTGGATGACTGGTGGATGGGTCATGGTTATGAGTTGTTGTAATTGATTTAAATACAGTGGTTATTGTGTTGACTTTAAATTTCGGGAACGAAATTCCTTAAGAGGGGAGGTTATAGCGACTCTGGTTTAATAGCGACTCTAGTTTGAACTCGACCCGTTTATTGTCTTGTATCCGGGTTTCCTTGCCATGCTGGTTGTTCAAGTCTTCTTTCATCTTATTCCTTGTTGAGTTTGGTTATTGGAGTGTCTTGGTTGTGTTTGAAATAGGTTGGGAGTCTGTTTTCAAAAAGTTGATTGCCCAGAATTTTGCTTGTTCGCTTGAGCAGTCTTTTTCAGTCTGCAAACTACTGAGAGTTTGATATCTACGCTCGAGCGACGCTTCTTGCACTCGAGCGGTGTAGACACCCCATTTTTGACCGCCCTTATGACTTGGGCGTCCCTGCTTGCGCACCCAATGATGAATTTGTATATGCTTGTCAGTGCTCGAAGTTCTCAATAGAATGCCACAACTTTGAGCCTTCAAACCCTACACACCTTTTGTCTTGTTTTGGACCAAACCACAATTTTTCAAGCCTAAAAACCCTGGGACCTACAGGCCCACTAGTGTGGGCTGCCAGCCACCAATGTGGGCTGTTGGCCATTTGTGTGGCCTACCAGCCAACATTAGTGGCCTGCCAGCCACTTGTGTGTTTTTGCAGATATTTATGCCAGTTGTGCTAGCTGTTTCCACAGGTGCATGCATCTGTCCACACGTATATGTATGGATATTTCTGAGGGAGTTTCATGTTTTTCTATAAATAGAAGACCTCTCCTTCCATTTTTGAGGGTTGAAAATTTTGGAGCAAAAATATTTCTCTCTTTACAATTCCCTCTCTCTTTTGCAAATTCTTAAGCCTTTGCCTATACACTCTAAACCAAACCTTGTGGTATTTTAGCTAAAGTACTTTTGAGCTTACTTTGAGCTCTTGAGGGTGTGTAAGTGTTGGTTTGTCACTTAGAAAGGGTTCTCCTTTTCAAGATGTATAAGTCTTGGCTCGTTTCTTTGATTTATTTGCTATTTTCCCTACTGTTTTTGGATTGTTTTTTAAACTGAATTTTTGGGCTGAAACTTGTGGTAGCCATTAAGGGTAGAGGGGTGGTTCACCCTTCTTTGCACCTAATTTCATAGGCCTTTGCCCTTGTGTTTCCCACGTTTCTATTATTTTTTTTGAGCTTTTTACTATTGATTTCCAGAGGTTTTTCAGAGGCAAAAATTATGTTTTGAAGTCCAAAAAATGGAGGGGTTAGCCTCCCCTACTTGTGCTTGCTTACTAATTCACCTTGCTTCATATTTTCACTGTTTTTAGCTTAATTCCAGCACATTTTTGGACTGTTTTAGCACTGTTTTAGGATTTTTTTTAGTTGTTCATTACATTTCAGCTTTACATAGCATGCTTGTAGTGTAATAGTACTCATAGGTTTGGTAGTTTAGGCCTTAGCCACCAACCTATTTGAGTTGATAGTGCTTATTTCTTGCTTTCCATACTTGTATTCACATTTAATCACCTTTGCAACCTCCCTCATTTCTTTGCTTTTTCTTTGCTTTGAAAGTTGTTTCAAACTACTTGTTTGTTTAAGCTTGAGATAGAGGTATTGTGCTTAATGGTTTAATCTCTTTGAGGTTCATTACCAACGGCATGACATTTCTCTGATGCCTAAAACAACACTTGGTTTGGTACTCCTTATCATTAGAGGACTTAATCTTCACTTTTGGACTTAATAAACTAAGGAATGGTTGGCAATTAAAATGAAGTAACAAAATTGGAACTAAAAATGATGCAAGATAATAAGCAATTTGGTGTTCAATCGGACGTTAATTGAACACATGGAAACTTGAGGCATTTCATACTTGCTAGTGATGAAATGATTTAAGTTTCCAACGTCAACCACTTCCCTTGCTTGATCAATCCATGATAGGGAGGAGGTTTGAGAGTCTTTTATTGTGCATTTATTGAAATTGTACACCTTGGTTCATAGGCCATCATGCAATGAAATTGCATCGATTGATGGCTTGCGAATTGAGTTTGCCACTCCTTTGATCTATTTGATGATAAGGAGGGGTAAGGTGTACAAACAGTCCCTGAGTATGCTTTATTTGTGCTCTATTTATCTTCTGTTGCAGCAGGAGGAACCAAGCTTCAGTGCCTGGTCGACCACTTTTCTGGCCGGCAGGCCACTTCTTTTGGATGGCAGGCTACTATTTATGGCCGGCCAGCCACTGCTTCTGGCTTGTCAGCCACTTTTGTCAAATTGAACAGCAACTTTTTGGAACAGAATGGGGTAGAGGCTGAGGTGAAAAGATGTTCCAACTGTGCAACAGAGGCATTCCAGTAGCAAAATGGAGAACAATATTGGGTGAAAATCCACATCCATGCATGAGCCATCCCTCAATTCTCAGGATCCGTGAAGTGATGTTATACTATTAGTGTTGTGCTTGGAATAACAGATTTGTAATTAATTAGTTAAAATAGCTAGTTATTTGTGTTGTACTTATTTAATTAGCTAGAATAGTTAGTTAAATTTTGTTGTTGTAATAATTAGTTAATTAGCTAATATAGTTAATTTATTCCATTTGGTTTGTAATAGTTAGTTAATTCGTAGTAATTAGCTAGTTTATTATTCGGACCCTCCTGCGAGAGGGAAAACTTGTAATAATGTGTATGTCTTCCAACCCCACGTCTTTCTCCTATTTATTTACTTGCTTATGATGGGTAGTTTAGAATATCATGTTTCTTTTAGCATACTCCATGTTTGCATCTACTTATCTTGCCTACGTCGAGGCTCGGTTCATCATTCTAACAATGCATTGTCGTTTAAATAATTCTTTGAATACGTGTTTAAACTGCATACTATCAAATTGATTCACATGACATAATTAGTAGCCTAGCCTATTAGTTACATATCACATGTGTTGCATTAGTCATGTTGCATTAGTTAGGAGCATGCATGTTTTCTAACTCTTTTGCTTGTTTTGGCTTGCCTCGGAGTACTAGGTGAGCATTTTCGTGCTTTAGCATATTGCATGAGTGTGATTGTTGTCATGTCTAGCATGTTTGCCATGAGGCTAAGTGCTTAATTGATAAACTTGTTTGAATGCCTGTGGATGAAGGCTAATTGCTTGAATTAGAATAATTTGAGTAATAGACATATGAGATCACTTTTTCAAGTGGTACATATTCGAAACAATTTTCTAAACAAACATGAAATCAAATGTTCTAATTTTAACAAAATAGTCTATATTTGTGTGCGCATCACATAGTAATGTTAGCCTAATAACTGGAAGAAGAGCATATAATGTAAATAAGAATCACATCATGACTAGTAGGGGCCGATCTTTGATTGGACGAGTGGGGGTGCTCAATTCATGACCTTCCCTTCTTGTACCTAAGTTCTCGAGCCAAGACAATCTTGGTGATGACGGATACATGGCCTTTGGCACAAATTATGGGTTTCCTAAATTTTTCAAAAATATTTAAGTGGCGATTTTATATCTAGCAAAGTAGTCCATTTTTGGCATTTTGATTCAAAATCAATTTTTCAAAAGATTTGCCAGATTTGGACTCTTTTGTGTTTTCTATTTCACATTGCACTTGTGGAATCAGATTCAGAACCACGAGAGTCCAAACTGTAGGGCTTATCATCTTCCGAAAGGAGCACGAAAAGTTGAGCTATAGTTTCTGGTGACTCCACTGGGGAATTTAGAGAACTTGACTCGAACTTCATGATGTGAAATTTTATCTAAACTTATATGTTCTTTGCATTGCATTTGCATTGGTGTGCTTAAGTCACTGTATTTGCCATCTGCTAATCTTGGACAATTTGCCGGAGGCTTACCCAAAAGCTTGCCAAAAGGCTGACTGGTCGTGGGCTCTCCTATGTTGGGAACATAACCCTTGGATCTGGACTACCGATGTACCGTTTGATTCTCCTTTCACTTATCGATGTTAGGTGTGAGAGGTATATTAGGTAGTCTTGCAAAGGTACCCTCTTTGACCATTCGACCTAGCTGCATAGTAAAGCCTTAGTGACTGTTCCAAACTAGGACATGATGCTCACCCAAAATGCAGGATTGTGTGAAACCACTTGATTGAAGTAGTGGATCCTAGTTGATGACGAAACTAGGACAGGGTAAACCTACCCCCCTTGTAGGGGTGTTTTGGCTCTCTTTACCTGGTATGTACTTTGTAGTAAAACTGTACATGGGTGCTTCATATCAGTGGTACAGTTGGTATCTATTTTGAGGCAGAATTTAGTGTAAAGTATAATTACTCGGCTGTGATCATATATGTTCTAGTGAAATTGGGCTGAGGTACTATTTGTTTTCTCTTTTGCTAGGTAGTCCTGGAACCATAGCTTCAGAAGGCTCCGATATCCCCCGAGTACTCTGGACTCGTGTCAATAGACTTTGTAAGGTCGGGGACTTAGTTCAGGGGCAACCAGTGTTTGTTTCATTGTCGCCGGTTACAAGATGAAGGAGGATTAGACAGAATTCACCAATCCAGTTCTTATAGCAGTCACCCCTCGGCTCACTTATGTCCAGTCCGATTCAAGAACAGTCATCTACTTCCAGTCCAGCACAAGACCAGTCACCTATTCCAATGGCACGGTATCCCCCGGCCAGTATGGAGGAACTAATACACCATCTGCAACAGACAGTCGAGATGCTATAGCATGATACAGTCTGTCAAGCCGAGTTTACAGCCTGTCAGGCCGAGGTTATAACCAAGTTATAACAACAGTAACCGCAACCAACAGCGGTTTCTGCATCATATCATATGTACCCATCGCAGCTATCCCTGTGCTCGGTGCCACTGCTAATACTGCCAATGTCCAAGAAAACCAGGGCAATCCAACAGAGTCAATCCCAACACAAGTTTCCAAAGCACTGGTTTATCAGACCGATGCACCATTTGAATTCGAAGTCGATCCAACTATGCTCAAAGTCAACAAATTGGAGAAGTTGTTCAAAAGAGCACAAGGGGTTAACTCCATCCCGAACATAGAGGATGGATACACTGATTCTGTGGTTACATTGCCGGATCAATTTAAGATGCTGCACATTGATCGTTTTGATGGCTCCGGGGATGCGATGGTCCACTTGCGATTGTTTTCTGATATCTTGTGGCCAATGGGCTTAACTAGACCATAGAAACTATGTCTTTTTTGTCGCACCATGTCGGGTATAGCGACCATTTGGTATGCTAAATTGGAAGATTCTATCAAACAGAATTGGGAGGAGATGGTCGAAGCCTTCATTGCTCAGGACTCTTAGAATACATAGATTGAGGTCATAACTTGTGATCTCGAGGCAACGCGACAAGAGCCGAAGGAGGGTTTCTCTGAGTTTGTGACTAGATAGAGGGCCAAAGCCTCGATGATGACCATGAGACCTTCCGAGAAGGATCAGATAAGAATGGTTGTTCAGAATCTGCATGGCAAGTTGCTGCAGAAGATGATTGTTCTACCTCTATTTACCTTTACAGAGCTTCATGAAATGGGGGTTCAAATTGAGGATGCCATCAAGCAAGGGATCATTATAGAAGATAATGAGCCTTTAAAGAAGAATGCTATTTGTAGTTCCAATGCTACTACTAGTGGCAGCACAGCTGTGCAATGCTCAAAAGTAAACACTGTCACCACTCCTATCAATAGCCAAAACCCAACCACTTCAACTCGGCTGCAAGCCCGAAATTTCCATCCTCTTTAGATGAGTCTCACTCAAGCCTTGA
This sequence comes from Camellia sinensis, assembly GCF_004153795.1. NCBI lineage: Eukaryota > Viridiplantae > Streptophyta > Magnoliopsida > Ericales > Theaceae > Camellia > Camellia sinensis. The sequence goes on from NW_021025506.1 coordinate 175,329, forward strand.
AAACGCTGCTAGAAAAAAGGTACCTAGAGCTCCTAGAACCCTGACCCCTCCCAAACCCTTTTCCACAAAGATATGACCCCGCTAAATACTGTGCTTATCATTGACAACATAGTCATGATGCAAACCATTGCATCTACCTTCGTCATAAGATTCAGGATCTTATTGACGAAGAGATCATAGCTCCACCAAAAGGACCTCAAGCCACCACTAACCCATTATCTTCACACCTCAACCTAATCCATACACTACCATCCACCTACAATCCCAGCATATACATCACCCCAGCATATTTACCCAAGCCTGAGGTATTCATTCTAGAAAGCACGCACTTATGTATAATGAATGCACTTGAACCCCAATCATCTCAAACCCATGAACCCACTACTTCTGAGCTAATGAACATGATTGTAGATTTGCAGAGAACTGTGGCAGATTTAGCCTTTGGGATTTTGGATCCATCATCGACCACATCACATGCCAGAAATTTCATGCCAAAAGGCTCCCTAATCCTGGGGCAAGCTACAATTGAAAAGGGCCAACTCGAAGCTGTTTTAAGTCTGGGTGATGACATGTCAACAACAATTGGGCCTCACCTCAATAGTCACCCAATCCTTTGGCAAAGCTGAAGCAAGTCACAAGAACAAGGCCGGGGCAAGTATGGATCCTTATGAACAGCTTCAGTGGGCTATTGAGGCTTTGAAGGTCAAAGGGCTGAACAAACAGCATGTGCTTGTAGTTGTTGCAAAGACTGTATATGACACTTTTGTCGTTCAGGTTGGGGGCATTTTGAATCCAGGGATAAACCATGAAAAGGGTTGTCGTACCAAAAACACCCATTTCAACTCCAATCCTACACCCGTAAGAGATCATCAAACCCAGTCAACACCTGTTGACCCCTCTGTCAATCCTGTCAGGATTGGTAACTGCACCTTTAATCCCTTTTACATGACCTTGTCCAAAGCTCTCCAAATCCTCATAGGACAAGGCTATCTCAAACCCCTTGACCCTCGACCTCTCCCTAATCCCCTTCCAGCCATGTATAAAGTTGCCAAGTACTGTGCCTTCCATCAACAATTCGGTCATGACACTGACGGTTGTTTTTGTCTTCGCCATGAAGTTCAAGATCTGATTGACAGTAAGGTCATCACTCCATCAGGTCCTACAAAGTCTATCGACACTGGATCGATGAACTTGGGGGATAATGTGACTATGTGATTGGGGATGAACCACCTGCTGATGGCACTCATTTTACTCTAGATGTAGTGGATGGCACGCACTTTTTAGCACTTTGAAAATGCTGTTTATTGTATTTTCAAACTTGGGTATTGAGTCAGTCTTGTTATGTTGTATTGAGTCTGTCTTGTTGTGTCGAAGGTTGGTGATTTTGGGGCTATTAACTCGGACATCACTTTCTTGTTTTGTGTTTGTCTTTTACACTCTTCTCTCTTTCTTTTGCTTTTGTTTCTACCATTGAGCCAGTTTAGCCCAAAGATCTGAATGAAACAACAGTAATTTTCATCTACTTTTCTGTGCCTTTAAATCATTGCATTAACCAAAGTTTTTTTTCAAAACTTCCAAAACTATGATGAAAATAAAGAGGAAGGAATTCCTCGAGATTTGTAAAAATTTGATCAACTGAGAGAAAGAGAGGCTTGCTAAGCCCTTGATGAATGAAATCATGTCTGTTCATGTGAGTACTGAGAAGGATCCTGGCTTGATCCAGATTGGTTTTACATTGTCTTCAGAAGAGCACGAGCGACTAGTTTCTTTATTAAAAGATTTCAAAAAATATTTTGCATGGTCCCATGAAGACATGCCTGGAATTGATCTTGAGATTGTGCAGTGTAGGATCACTCTTGGCCTCAAGACTCAACCCTTTTGCTTTTAAACTTTGATTCAGAATGTTCAACGGTCAACCAAAATATGAGGCTTGCATGGTGGGGTCGGAAGCAATCCTTAAACTAGGGGCAAAAAGGTCAGATGTGATCAAAGGAAGTTTGCATGGCTGGATGAGAAACAACCCTTGAACTAGGGGCAAAAAAGGTCAGAAATGCACGAAGAGTCAAAACTGGGTCATTTCCCAAGCCAATGGAGATCGGCAAGAAAGCCAAATCCCAGAATTTGAGAGAAGAAAATTTTTGCTGGAGGACAATCAAGTTCCTATCCATGACACTAGGGGCAAATTCAGACCGAATTGGATGGGCCCTTACATCATCAAGACTACATCATCAGTGAACAACAACCATTCTCTTGGATTCAAATGGCTTAGAGATCCTACGACCGATCAACATGGACAAGTTAAACTTTTCTATCCTTGAGAGGCTCGTTGGGCCGAAAACCTGGAAGGCCGACCCAAACAAAAGTTAGAGCAAGAGAAAAAAGAAAAGAATAAAAATGAAAAAAAATGGAAACAAGAAGAAAAGAAAAATGAAAAGAAAAAAAAAGAGCTCGCAAGGTTGAAAACCCGGAAAGGCGGCTTTGGAAAAAGTTAGAGCGCAAAAGGAGAGTGTTAACACCTGAGTGTACCTTAACCTCGGGAACTATGTACGGCCTGATTCTCATCTTTGGGATACGTAGGCAACTTCATCCTGAAGTTTGGCCCCAACCATTTTCTGCCTAGTTGTCTCATCCATGTTGATTGGCTTATCCTTATTCAAACTCGGCTATCCTATCCATGCGCAAATTGGCACATCTTCGTGCTCATCTCAGTTCAAAATCGGTTGTCCTATTCCGTTAGAAGATTCAGCTACAAGACAAATCAAGTTTAGATCTGAGGTTGTGCACCTCATGAGTTCATTCCTCGTTGGTCCAGTAATGGCCATTTGTAAAAAGACAGTTTTTGAGGATTTTTAGTAAATTTGACTAATTCTCTCGAAAATTATTTCATTTTTTCCAAAACTGGACCATTTCTTAGACCCAAAAAAGGAAAATTTTCAGTGCTCATAGCCTGACTTACATGATTTCAAAGAAGAAAGTTGAACAAGCATATTAATCTAACCCTCATGTTGGTCAAAATTGTTTTAGCAGAAGCCAAAAAAAAAAAAAATGGTCAAAATGATGAACTAGGGGCACAGTCGAGTCATGTTTTCTGTATTTTACCCATTATCAATGCACTCACCAGAAAGGGCACAATTGAAGCTAGCAGCAGGGTTCGAAAGCTCTCTCATCCTTCAAGCAGCGAGGTATCAAGCCAAGTGTGAAGCACGAACCAGAAAGGAAGCAGGATATTCGACCCACCTCATAAACCACACCTGGGAAGGGATAAAAAAAAAGAAAGAGAGATTAAGGAATAGAAAGATGTGCACTGAGAGAAAAAGTGAGGAAATGGCTTTTCAGAGAAAATAGAGATTGAGTGCCAAAGTGATGTAAGAATCACAAATGAGAAAGAGTGGGAAACAATACCTGGAGAAGCAGTGGGCTCCTTGTGAACTGAGAGCTCTCCCACCGGTGGTAAACATCCAAGTGTTGTGTTTGTTGTTTTTGTTTGTCTCGATTCTTGTTTTGAGTCATTATGAGTGTAAATAGACGTGTTTAGATTGTTTTACTCAGTTTTTCCTTTGTTGAGTCATGGTGTACTGTGGTCAGTCGTAGGCTCAATACCCGATTAAGAATTCATTCTTGGTTTCAATTTCAAAAATAAGTCGTTTTGTGCTCAGAGTGCTGTGCCATTCCTAACATGGTGTGCAAAACAGGGTTTTTTCATAAACTGCAGGGTCTAACCCCGGTCAAAAGAGAGAGCATTAGAACAAGGACCTATCTGAAGCTACATAGGTTCCAGATTGCGAAGCAAAAGAAAAGAGGGAAAATTGGAGCATCTGAGTTTGTTTCAACTTCATCATTTCTGGGATTACATTCCGAAGGCACCTTTTCAGGCCTTGTCATTTCTCTGAAGTATGAGTGTACCTCGACCTTAAGCTTAAGCCTACTTCAAGCCAGAATGATGACCAAAAGTGTTATCCCTGAGCACCTTTCCTTGCCAGAGATGTCTTGGCTGTGTTTGTAATGAGTTCCTAAGAGACCGACTGCGACGGTGGAAACTAGAGTTCGAATGGCGATGCCTAGAATGCAAAGGTTTGGAATTTCCAAGGCTAAAGTCTAGTTTAAATACCTAGGGGTGTATCCCCAGCTTGAAATCTATATGGCAGCCCCATAGGTTGAGGTAGCGTATATGCGCCTCTATTTTGGATATTGCACCAATCTAGTTTGTCACCCTGTTGGAGAATAGGGAAAGTTATGAATATGATCAGGAAGAAAAGTGGCATTCGGGGCTTCTACATGCAGAGGTTACCCCTTGTCAGCATTTGAGGGCCTTTGAACTAAGAGTTGAAGGTAAGAGTTCGAAGAACACAAGAGGGAGATCCCTGTTAGAGTATAGTAGTTCATCGCCACTTGCCCCATGAGATGTTTTCTAAAGTGCCGCTTTGTTTGTTTATTGCATTCTCTAAACATCATGCACTGCATTGCTTGTAACATGTATCATATCATTGCACTTATTGCATTTATTTGCATCTTGTATTATCTTGTATCATTTATCCTTTTACGCTGAGCAGTGTTTAGGATTGTTGTCCCCCGGGGCTTTTCTTAGGATCTCTTCTCACGATTTCAACGTGGTTTGAGTGTTGCTTTCCTCACATGATTTTAGCGTGTTTGGAGTCTATCTTTGGACGCGTGGAACGCGACCCTGAGCGGTTTTCTTAGGACCTCTTCTCATGATTTCAGTGTGGTTAGAGTGTTCCTTTCCTCACATGATTTCAACGTGTTTGGAATTTATCTTAGGACGTGTGGAACGCGGCCTTGAGCAGTTTTCTTAGGACCTCTTCTCATGATTTCAGTGTGGCTTGAGTGTTCCTTTTCTCACATGATTTCAGCGTGTTTAGAGTTTATCTCAGGACATATGGAATGCGTTTTCTCAAGACCTCTTCTCATGATTTTAGTGTGGTTAGAGTGTTCCTTTCCTCATATGATTTCAACGTGTTTGGAGTTTATCTTAGGATGCGTGGAACGCGACCCTGAGCGGTTTTCTCAGGACCTCTTCTCACTATTTCAAAGTGGTTAGAGTGTTCATTTCCTAATACGATTTCAGCGTGTTTGGAGTTTATCTCAGGACGCATGGAACGCGACCCTGAGCAGTTTTCTCAGGACCTCTTCCCACGATTTCAACGTGGTTAGAGTGCTCCTTTCCTTACACGATTTCACTGTGTTTGGAATTTATCTCAGGATGCATGGAACGCGACCTTGAACGATTTTCTCAGGACCATTTCCCACGATTTCAGTGTGGTTAGAGTGTTCTTTTCCTCACACGATTTTAGCCTGTTTGGGATTTATTCTTCCTCTTCGCACGATTTCAGTGTGGTTTGAATGTTCCCTTCCTCATACGGTTTCACTGTGTTTGGGATATGTTCTTCCTCCTCTCACGATTCCAGCATAGTTGGAGTGTGTCGGAGTATGTCACCCTATTCATCTACTGCATTATCCATCGTATCCACTGCATTATCCATTTTATCGCCTACATCCTTTCCATGTTAAGGTTAGTTTAGCATGTGCTCATACATTTCCTTCATTGAAACATGGTTCTATCATGTGTAAGTACCCATGCTGAGCTGAGGCCAGTATTGAGGGTGTCAACACATTTTCTGTGTCAGACATGGTTTGTTTTGTGTCCATACTTTTTCTAGGTAAGACATGGTTCGGGCTACGCCTTATTCACTTCATCTATTGCATTGTACTTTGTCTTGTTGTATTTAGTATTCAACTCATTATCTTTCCCTAGCAGATCATTTCTCACTTATATCATACCACCCAATTACTTGTACCCTTTCTGCAAAAAAATATAGTTTTGCATGTGCTCGTACCCTTTTCACGTAAAAACATGGTTCTGTTATGTGTAAGCATCCATGCTGCGCAGAGGCCAGTATTGAGGATGTAGGCACTTAGCCTGTGTTAGGGGTCGTTTGGCTGTGCCCACTTCTTTTCTATACAAAATGTAGTTTGATTTTGCATCTTCATCCTTTTATGGTATTTGTGTGGTTTTGCACTGCTTGTGGTTTGATTATTTCGTTACATTGTATATAATTACATTATTTTGTTGCATTGTGTATCATTTTGCATTCTACCCCTGAACTACAATGGTTTGATTCCTTGCAAAGGGATACGTAGGTGTAGACACCTCATTTTTGACCGTCTTAAAGACTTGGACGTCATCGTTTGAGTGCGCATGTTCACGCTCGTTTGGAGTCCCCGAGGTTTTCGGCTGCGCGCTTTACCTCTAAGTCTCTGAACTCTCTTGGTTTTGTTCTTGTTTAAGCCAACTCTTGGTCCCCCATTTTTGCCCTGTCGACCAATTTTTTCCCTTGTCGACCACCTGAGGTGGTCGGTCGACTAGGTGGGGTGGTCGGCCAACCACTTTGAGTGGTCGACAGCCATTTTTCACTTTCTGTAGATATTTTTAGTGCCAGCTGTGCTAGCTGTTGGGCACAGAATGCATCCTCCCTGTGTAGGGAGGGACTGTGTAGGGAGGGATTCAAGCAAGCTTTGGCTTGCATATTCTATATAAGGGGAGCTCTCTCCCCCTTTCAAAGGGTTCAGACAATTTAGAGACAAAAATTGACTCTCTCTCTCTCTCTATATATATATATATATATTGTGCTCTATAGTGCTTTGAAGTGAGCTTTCTTCACACTTTTGCACACAACCTTTTAGCCAAACACTCCTACTTTGTTGATGAGGTGCTTGAGGGTCTTGTGAGAGCTCCAAAAGGCTGGTTTTTGGCTCAAGAAGGTGCTGTTGTTGCTGTGCTTCAAAAGTAATTCCATTTTCCCTTTTAAAGCTTTGTTTTGGTTACTCTCTTAGCCACCTTTGCATGCTATTTTAGGCTTAGCTTTCAACTGCAAAAAGTTCTATTTTTAAGTGTTTAAAATGGTTGTTTAAGTCCTAGTTTGAGTTAGGGGTGGTTTACCCCCTTTGGTGGCTTGTTTTGCTTTGCTTTGCTTTGTGCCATCTCTTAAGGCCTTTGGGATCATCTCTTTTTGGCCTTCTTACCACTGAAACGCAGAGGAATTTCAGTGGTGGAGAGGTGGTTTTGAGGTCCCAAATGGGTGGGGGTGGTCCCCCCTCCTCTTCTCTTGTTGGCATGTGTTGATGGCCCATCAAAAGAGCATGTGTTTCTACTTCTTAGTGGCTTTGTTTAGGCTCATTTTTGTGACTTTTTAGACCTTCCATAACTCTGTTTTTGGTTGTCTTGGTCACCTCTTGCATGCTTCTTGTACTTGTAGTGTAATCCTACTTGTAGCCTTGCAAAGTAGCATGTCTTTGTGCCTTGAATTTGCTTAGCTTAAGCATGTTTTTAGCCATTATTTTCCATGTCATAACTTTGTTTTGGGTTGGTTTGGTTGCCTCTTGCATGCTCCTTGCACTTGTAGTGCAATTTTGTTCACTAGCCTAGTGTATTCGGTGTTTCAGCCTATTGATCTAGCATGTGTATGCTCTACTCTAGCACATTTTTGGCTATGTTTTAGCATGCTTTAGGTCTGATTTGAGTGGTTTTGGTCATGCATGCTTGGCTTTGCATAGCTATAGTGTATTTGGCTTTGCTAGCCTTGCACTTTGACACCTCTAGCATGTCATATTTGAGCTTTTTGCATGGCATAGCATCATTTGGCATGTTATTTCAGACCATATACCTCTGCCATATTCTTGCATTTATCGCCCTTTTGTTGTGTTTGAGGTTTGGGCCTTATGCTTCGCTTGTGAGCCAACTTGCATGCATGTTTGTCTAAACTTTTGGGCTATCATTTCAACATGTTTCGGCCTCTGTTTTGGCATGTTTTAGGTCTGTCCATAGCTAGTTTGACCATTTGTGCTTGATATTGCATGCCTCTTGTGTGATGCTCTTCACTAGCCTTAGTGTTTTTGGCCTTTAACATGTCTTGCATGCATGTCTTGCATGATTTAGCGTCTTTAGCATGTCATTTCAGTGCTGAAATATATGCCATTGCATCCCACTAATTCACTCTTTCAAAACTAGAGGACTCTCACTTTTGGACTTAACCGATTAAGGGACTAATTGGTAATCTAAAATGTGTAAACAAAATGAATCAAGTAAAACATGGCCAAGATAAGCATGTTGTTTGTATTGCATGTGTTTGGATCGGACGTTAATCCAAACATGAGAAATGTGGGACGTTTCATACTCATAGTGATGAAACGTGTCACATTTCTCGGTCGCTGACACCCTTGATTGTGCATGATAAGGTGGAGGCCTTTCGAGTCTTATGTGTGCATTCATTGAGTTTTGTGCAAGCTTGATCCTTTGGCCACCATGCTTTGAAAATGCTTGGTTGTTGGCTCGAGAGTTAATTGTCATACTCCTTTGAGCTTAAGATATGATAAGGAGTGTGGAAATGCATACATTTCCTTGCAAATACACTGTCTTGCCTCTGTCTGTGCTCTATTGTAACAACAAGACGAATTTCAGCTCTCAAGGTGTTCTTGAGATCAGAAAGAAGCAATTTGAAAATCGGTGTAATTTTCAAAGATTCAAAAAAGTGCAAACAGAGGCGTCTTGAGGCAAGGCGGTGGATTTCCGGGAGGACGCAACCGAGCATGCATATCTCCCTCGCCCGCGAGGCCATTTGTCGCTTATGTTAGCTAGTTGTAGCTAATTACCTATGTTGTAATTAATTTAGCTTAGTGCTTTGTAATATTCTAATTAGCTTAGATTAGCTAGTTATTCAATTTGGTTTGTAATAATTAATTAGCTAGAATAGTTAGTTAATTAGTTAGTTTATAATAGTTAGCTTAATTAGCGTAGCTAGTTAGATTTCATTTTATTCGAACCCTCCGTCGAGAGGGCAAATGTTGTAATAAGTGTGCGTGTGTGTGTGAATGTGTTCCAACCCCACGTCTTTCTCCCTTTTACTTATCCGCTTTTGATGGTTAGTTTAGGGCATATTTCAATTAGCATACCTTATGCTTTGCATGTTTGCATCATTCATTTGTCTTGCATGCACCGGGCTCGGCGCATCATTCAAACCACATTATATTTCAATACACTTCTTTGAATACATGTATCAAATGTCGCATTCATATGCTATCTTAGATAGCCGAGCCTATTTAGTTGTATTTTGCATGCGTTGCATTAAGCACTTAATATAGTTAGGATCATGCATTGATTTTTAACTAGTTGTTGTTTTGGCTCAGAGTACACTGTAAGTGTTTATACTTTAGCATCCTTGCATGTGTATAAGTGATTGCCATGATAGCATGCTTGCCATGAGGCTATGTGCTTAACTGATTAACTGCATGAATGCCTGTGAATGAAGGCTTTATTACTTGAATTAGAACAATTCATCAAAATGTGAGTTTTAAGCCCACTTGGAATGGCAAATCATCATGTTTTAAGCCTACTTGAGGGTGGTAAATCCGCACTTTAGCCTACTTGAGGGTAGCAACTTCAAACCATTTTTCAAAAACAAACATGAGATGTTTTGTTCCAAATTGAGTGATTTAGTCTATACTTGTATGCTGTGCGCATCACATAGTAATTCTAGATTAATAATCGGAATAAGAACACATGTGTTTAGAAAAACAACATATCATGTTAGTAGAGGCCGATCTTTGATCGGGCAAGCGGGGGTGCTCATTTCAGGACCTTCCCCTCTCGTACCCAAGTTCCCGAGCCAAGGCAACTTTGGTGATGACGGACACGTGGCCTTATGCACAAGTAAGGGTTTCCTAAATTTCCCAAAATATAATATTTAGGTGGTGACTCTGTAATCTGGCAAAGCAGTCCATGTTTGGCGCTTTTTGATTAAAATCAGTTTTCCAAAATGATTTGCCGGATTGGACTCTTTGGTGATTTATTAGTCTTACATTGCATTTTGTGAGATTAGATTCAAAACTATGATAGGAGTCCGAACTGTAGTAGCTAGAACCGAATTCGCGCCCTCTCCGAAAGGGGGGTGCGCGGAGCGAGTTCGGGTAGTCTACAGTAGGCAACCCTCGAACTGCAACTGTATTTTGTTCATTAGCCTGGGTCTTATGGCCTTGTCAAAATGGGTCTACAGACTTTGAAATTCACTAATGTAATTTCATAATTTCGAGTTCTGTCAAAGAGGGGCAACTGTAGACACCCCATTTTTCACCGCCCTTATGACTTAGGTATCACTGTTTGCGCACCCAATGATGAATTTGTATATGCTTGTCAGTGCTCAAAGTCCTCAACAGAATGCCACAACTTTGAGCCTACAAACCCTACACACCTTTTGCCTTGTTTTGGACTAAAACCACAGTTTTTCAAGCCTAAAAACCCTAGGACCTGCAGGCCCACTAGTGTGGGCTGCTGGCCATTTGTGTGGCCTGCCAGCCACTTGTGTGTTTTTGTAGATATTTATGCCAGCTATGCAAGCTGTTTCCACAGGTGCATGCATCTGGCCACACGTGTATGTATGGATATTTCTGAGGGAGCTTCATGATTTTCTATAAATAGAAGACCTCCCATTCCATTTTTGAGGGTTGAAAATTTTGGAGCAAAAATATTTCTCTCTCTCTACAATTCCCTCTCTCTTTTGCAAATTCTTAAGCCTTTGCCTATACACTCTAAACCAAACCTTGTGGAATTTTTGCTGAGGTAATTTTGAGCTTACTTTGAGCTCCTGAGGGTGTGTAAGTGTTGGTTTGTCACTTAGAAAGGGTTCTCCTCTTCAAGAGGTATAAGTCTTGGCTTGTTTCTTTGATTTATTTGTTATTTTTCTTACTGTTTTTGGACTATTTTGGATTGTTTTTTACACTGAATTTTTGGGCTGAAACTTGTGGTTTAAGGCCATTAAGGGTAGAGGGGTGGATCACCCTTCTTTGCACCTAACTTCTTAGGCCTTTTCCCTTGTGTTTCCCACCTTTCTATTATTCTTTTGAGCTTTTTACTACTAATTTCTAGAGGTTTTTCAGAGGAAAAAAATTATGTTTTGAAGTCCCAAAAATGGAGGGTTAGCCTCCCCTACTTGTGCTTGCTTACTAGCTTACCTTGCTCCATGTTTTAGCTTATTGTTTTACTTTTTTTAGCTTAATTGCAGCACATTTTTGGACTATTTTAGCACTATTTTAGGATTTTTTTTATTTGTTCATTACATTTGAGCTTTGTATAGCATGCTTGTAGTGTCATAGTCCTCATAGGTTTGGTAGTTTAGGCCTTAGCTACCAACCTATTTGAGTTGATAGTGTTTATTTCTTGCTTTCCATACTTGTATTCATATTTAATCACCTCTGCAACCTCCCTCATTTCTTGGCTTTTTCTTTGCTTTGAAGGTTGTTTCAAACTACTTGCTTGTTTAAGCTTGAGATAGAGATTTTGTGCTTAATGGTTTAATTCCTTTGGGGGTTCATTACTAACGACATGACACTTCTCTGATGCCTAAAACAACACTTGGTTTGGTACTCCTTTCCATTAGAGGACTTAATCTTCACTTTTGGACTTAATAAACTAAGGAATGGTTGGTAATTAAAATGAAGTAATAAAATTAGGACTAAAAATGATGCAAGATAATAAGCAATTTGGTGTTCAATCGGACGCTAATTGAACACATGAAAACTTGAGGCATTTCATACTTGTTAGTGATGAAATGGTTCAAGTTTCTAAGGTTAACCACTTCCCTTGATCAATCCATGAAAGAGAGGAGGTTTGAGAGTCTTTTATTGTGCATTTATTAAAATTGTACACCTTGGTTCACAGGCCATCATGCAATGAAATTGCATCAATTGATGGCTTGCGAATTGAGCTTGCAACTTCTTTGAGCTGTTTGATGATAAGGAGGGGTAAGGTGTACAAACATTCCCTAAGGGTGCTCTATTTGTGCTCTGTTTTTCCTCTGTTGTGCATGTGGAACCAAGCTTCAGTGGCAGGTTGGTCACTTTTTTCTGGCCAACAGGCCACTTCTTTTGGACGACAGGCTATCATTTGTGGCAAGCCGGTCACTACTTCTGGCCTGCCGGCCACTTTTATCAAACTATGCAGCAACTTTTGGGAATAGAATAGAGCAGAGGCTGAGGTGAAAAGATGTTCCAGCTGTGAAACAGAGGCATTCTAATAGCAAAATGGAGAGCATTATCGGGTGGAAATCCACATCCATGCATGAGCCATCCCTCAATTCTCGGGATCCGTGAAGTGATGTTATACTATTAATGTTGTGCTTGGAATATCAGATTTGTAATTAATTAGTTAGAATAGCTAGTTTTTTGTGTTGTACTTATTTAATTAGCTAGAATAGTTAGTTAAATTTTGTTGTTGTAACAATTAGTTAATTAGCTAGTATAGTTAATTTATTCCATTTGTTTTGTAATAGTTAGTTAATTCGTAGTAATGAGTTAGTTTATTTATTCGGACCCTTCTGAAAGAGGGCAAACTTGTAATAATGTGTATGTCTTCCAACCCCATGCCTTTCTCCTATTTATTTACTTGTTTATGATGGGTAGTTTAGAACATCATATTTCTTTTAGCATACTCCATGTTTGCATCCACTTGTCTTGCGTGCATCGAGCCTCGGTTCATCATTCTAACAATGCATTGTCGTTTAAATAATTCTTTGAATACGCGTTTAAACCGCATGCTATCAAATTGATTCACATAATATAATTAGTAGACGAGCCTATTAGTTACATATCGCATGTGTTACATTAGTCATGTTGCATTAGTTAGGAGCATGCATGTTTTCTAACTCTTTTGCTTGTTCTGGCTTGCCTCGGAGTACTAGGTGAGCATTTTTGTGCTTTAGCATATTGCATGAGTGCGATTGTTGCTATGTGTAGCATGCTTGCCATGAGGCTAAGTGCTTAATTGATATACTTGCTTTGAATGCCCGTGGATGAAGGTTAATTGCTTGAATTGGAATAATTTGCGTAAATGTACATATAAGATCACTTTTTCAAGTGGTACATATTCGAAACAATTTTCTAAACAAACATGAAATCAAATATTCCAATTTTGGAAAAATAGTCTATATTTGTGTGCGCATCACATAGTAATGTTAGCCTAATAATCGGAGGAAGAGCATATAATGTAAATAAGAATCACATCATGATTAGTAGAGGTCGATATTTGATTGGGTGAGCGGGGGTGCTCAATTCATGACCTTCCCCTCTCGTACCTAAGTTTCTGAGCCCAGGCAATCTTGGTGATGACAGACACGTGGCCTTTGGAACGAGTCATGGGTTTCCTAAATTTTTCAAAATTATTTAGGTGGCGACTCTATATCTGGCAAAGTAGTCCATTTTTGGCATTTTGATTCGAAATCGATTTTCCAAAAGATTTGTCAGATTTGGACTCTTTTGTGTTTTCTATTTCACATTGCACTTGTGGAATCAGATTCAGAACCACGGGAGTCCGAACTGTACGGCTTATCATCTTCCGAAAGGAGCACGCAAAGTTGAGCAACAAGTGGTCTTTTACATTCTGCAAACTATTGAGAGTTTGATATCTATGCTCTTGCGACGCTTCTTTCTCTCGAGCGAACTTTTACAGGTCTAAACTATTAGGAGATGGTGCATTTTGCGCTCAAGCGACCATTCTTGCGCTCGAGCGGTGCCTTCGACGTGTCTGGTCCCTCGAGCGACCATATCTGCACTCAAGGATCTATGCGTATATCAGTCCGAAGGGGGTCACTTTTGAGTTATTTTCTCATCTCTCTCTCTCTCTTTCTCTCTCTCTAAAACACTCCAAAACCTAGATCTACTTACTCTCTGTCTAGAAACCACCTTTAAACCTCAAATACATCTTGTTTAATTGATTTCTACACCACAGTCCCTTTTATAAAAAGGTAGAGCTCACCTAGAGCTTCGTTTTGATCGTAGCAAAGTTGATTTTTGGCATCGTCAAAGTTTCTTCACTCTCTCTCTCTCTCTCTCTCTCTCTTGCATTCTAGCTTTGAGGTAGGGATTGCTTTGACGCTTTGTATGATTTTTAACTTAGTTATTTGATTTTCTAAGCTATGTTGATGATTTGGGAATTTTTAAACAAAAATCTAGGGTTTGGTCTAAAAATTCAAAAAAGGGGTTTTCAAAATGGGTTCTCAAAATGGGTTCTTGTTTATGACTGTGGCTTTGTAAAAATGGTTGGGTTAGGATAAATGGTGGATTTTATCCTTGGGAAATTAGTGCCTTCTAATTTTTTTTTTAAAAAAAAAAAAAGAGGTTTTGCCCATTGTGAATATTTGGTTTTGAAAAGAAAAATCGAATTGATGTTGGTTTTATGGAATTGGAACAATGATGATGATGATGTAGAGTTTGATATGAATTATCACTCCTATTTGAAAATGTTGGAAATTATTTCTATGTTGGAAATTATTTATCTGTTTAGAGATATTTGTTTTAAGCTAGTAGTGGAGGTTAGCTATGAATGTTGTAGAAATTGCTTGAGAATTGGGTGAATCAAAAACTATTTTCTCATCTATTTGCATTAAGCATTATAACATATTTAACATATTGAAATGGTTATTGTTTTGAGAAAGAAAAGGGTGAATACCTTGGCGAATTTGGGTAGGAGTGTAGTTGTGGTATTATGTTGGTCTGTGTGTCCTTGGTAAAAGTCCAGAAACCTGCGCGGTTAGGTATCGAGCCTTCTAGTTAATACGGGTAAAAATGACAAATTGGTAGTGCTTGTAGCCTACTTGCTGACATGTCCTAGAGATTCCCAATGTTGTTTCCACTGTCCTGTTTTCTATTATAAGGAATGTAAATTTATGTATTGTAATATAAACTTGACATTGCATGTTTTTGGAAAGAGATATAAAATGTTTTGGCATGAACATTGTATATCATTCACCTTATAACACTGCTAAGATTCATACACTGTGTTAGAGTATCTTTACTGGGCTTTGGCTTAACCTATGTGGAAAACCATTTTCAGGTACTGATGATATGCCTCCACCAAGGCAATAGCTTGGGAGGACTGGGAGAGCTTCTATTTTTGTTATTATTGTATTTATTTTGTACAAGCCTAGGGCTTTATTTGTATTGAGTTCAAACTCAGTTTTGTTGTAACCAAGTATCTTCTTGGAAAGTTGTAGTCGATAGGGCATTAGTATACCTGTTTAACTTTATTTCTTTTCTTTTGTTTATGACACATGCTATAGATTCAAGATTAGGACTCATGAATATATTACTGCATGTGCTATACTTTTGTAAAGAGACAAAATCTTATGAATGGAAAACATTATATTCAAATATCTGTTGTTATTTAATATCTGTTGTGGGATGATGTTGATATAATTATTTTGGGGTGTTACAATGGCCCTTTTTGGCACTATTCATCCCTATCTTTTGTTTTTGCTTCTCTGCTCCAGTCCATTGATCATAGGTATGGCTCTCTTTCTCTATTCTTTCTCTTTTAGTATAAAAATATTATTTTAAAAAATAATTTAATAATATATTTTAAAAAAATAAATATTTACAATAACATGTCAATAACCAAGTCAACTCTAAGTGCATATGCATCTTGTCATAAAAAAAATTCTATTTTTTATTCATGTTTATAGTATTTTCCTTTTAAAAATTAGTAAAATTAGTTTGATTGATTAGCTAAAATAAAAAGTATCATTAGAGTATACACTAGTGTAGACACCCCATTTTGACCGCCCTTAAGACTTGGGCGCTTCATTGCAAACACCCGATGAAGAAATGTTATGCTGTGCAATCTTTCAAATCTTCAGCAAAAGAATTCAGTTTCAAGCTTCAAACCCAAACCTTGCACCCCATTTGGACCAAAACCTGTTTTTCTAGACTGACCACTCAAAGAGCAGCAGGACCAAAAGTTGACCGGCATGCCACTTTTATTGGGCCGATCGTACATCCTTTTGGCCGGCCAGCCATGTTTAGCGAAGCAAATATTTTTGCAGCAGCAGGTTGCTCCCATGCACGGGATTTGGCCAGCTATTCTCTTTTGGAGAAATTTCCGACGTGAGATGTCGAAATTCTATAAATACAGCACCTCCCCTCAGAGTTTAGGGTTAGAAAAATTTTCAAAAGCTTAGAGGCTTGTCCAAAATACTTCTCTACCCTCTTGAATATAGATACACTATAGATACACAGTTGAAGCTCAAACTTGAAGCTTTTTGCTAAAGTTTGGAACCTTATTTCAGATACTTAAGGTCGTTTGGAATCATGTTTGTTAACTAAGAACTTACCTCTCTTTTTTAGAGATATAACTTTGCATCTTCTTCTTTACTTCTTTTTCACTCTCTTCCTCTCTTTTTCTTGTTTTACACGCCGTTTTTGAGTTGTTTTGAAGGGCCGAAATATGTGATTAAAAGTTACAAAAAGTAGATGGGCTAGCTACCCTTCCTAAGGCTTGATTACTATAGCTTATTCTTTCTTTTTTTCCCTTGCTTTCTCTTAGCTGTAACGCTCTTTTTTTTATTTTTTTTATTTATGGGTTGTTTAATGTTTAATTTACGCTTTGAATATTATAAATTGTATTGTTGTAAGTGCTCACAGATTTGGCGCGTTTAGGATATAGTGACCAATCTGTTTGAGTTGGTCGCTTTACTTGATCCTTATAGCTTTGTTTCTGTATATTGGAACCTTGTGGTTGTGGGACGGTTAAAACTTAGCCACTTCACCACAAGTTTGATTAACTAGCTATAAATTTCTTGCTTTCATACTATTGTTGTACACCTTGAAGCTAGGTAGTAGCTTCCATGTCAAAAGTGTTGTAAGCTCTCTTCTAATTCCATTTTTGACATATGAAAATAAATTTTTCATCCTTATTCCATGAGTAGAAAGAAGAGTTTACAATAATTTTTGAGTTGTAATATTTATGTCCATCTCTTCCTTGGAGTAAATTCATGACAGGAAAGAGGTAGGTAGAATAGTCTTGTTTTTGGTTATGTTTACTAATGCCTTTTCCTATCGCTTCTAAGATCATTATGCAATAAATTTGTGATAGTTGATAATTTGATAAACAAATCTACCTCTCCTTTGAATATCTTCATGATAGGGAAGGGCAGAAGGGGGAAACATCCTTTGGAAATCCTCTGTCCCAGTTCTATTGCAGCAAGTCTTCTCTAGAAATAGTGGCTGGCCGGCCATTCTTCTGTACGACCGACCATCTAAGCAGGCCGACCGACCACCTCTTTTGTATGGCAGTGGTAGTTATTTAGCAAAACAGAGTAGATCTTGAGGCCAAAACAGAATTGTTTTCTGACTGTGAACAGAGCAATTTCTGGCAACGAACAGAAAGGTTTTCGGAGGATATTCTTGCTTGTGTGCATGCAATTCTCCACCTTTCATTCAATTCCTTAGTCGCTTTGAAATTTGTATTTGTAATAATTAGTTAATTCATTTGTGTTTGTAATAATTAGTTAATTAGGACATTCGGACTCTCTTGTAAAGAGGGCAAATTTGTAACACTTGATGTATGTCTTCCAACCTCTATTTCTTTCTCCCTTTATTTACATTCTTACCGTGGTTGTACAAAACATCATGTTTTTGTTTCATATCATTTCCATGCCTTGTATCCATTTTTGCATGCATTAAGATTCGGCTCATCATACTTGATGTTGTTATCATTTCCTACTTGATTATATGTGCTACCTCATGCTTTGAGTTAATTCACTTGTCATATTAGTAGCCGAATCTAGTAGTTGCATTTTTGTATGTGTTGCATTAGCTATTTTGCATTTTAGGATCATGCATTTTGTCTAACTATCTTCTTTTCGTTGGCTTGCCACGGTTGAGTATTCAGTGAGCATTTTTTGTTTTTAGAATATTATATGTGTGTTTGTGTTACCATGTTAAGCACACTATCATGGGGCTAATTGCTTACTTAAAATAATTCTATGAACGCATGTAGATGGAGGCTATATTGCTTAAATTAGAATGACTTTTGATTGTTATATGAGCTCATTTTTCCATTGAGTTGCACATATTCAAAAACTCTTTTCAAGAAAACATGAAAATCAAAGCATTCCAAAGTCAGTGACGTGGTCTATACTTGTTTGCTTCACATAGTAACGTTAGCATATTAATAATCAGAACATGAGCATATAATGTCTATAAAATTCACATCATGATTTAGTAGAGGTCGATCTTTGATCGGGTAAGTGGGGTGCTCAATCCATGACCTTCTCCTTCCATACCTAAGTTCCCGAGCCGAGACAACTTTGGTTATGACGGACAAGTGGCCTTTGGCTTGAGTCACAGGTTTCCTAATTTTTCCAAAAATATTCGGTGGCGACTCTAAAATCTAGCAATGTAGTCCATTTTTGGCATCGCTGATGATTAATGGATTTTCTAAGTTTTTCCAGATTTAAACTCTCATTCTTTTTTTTTTTGTTCCCCACATTGCACTTGTGAAACCAGATTTAGAACCACGAGAATCTGAATTGTAGGGAATCGCATTCAAGGAGACTAAACCCCTCCGAGAAATGCAAAAACCAGCTACAGTTTCTGGCGACTCTGTTAGGGAAATTAGAGAACTTGACTTGAACTTCATGATGTGAAATTTTATTTACATATATATGTTCATTACCTT
Source organism: Camellia sinensis (assembly GCF_004153795.1). Classification (NCBI taxonomy): domain Eukaryota; kingdom Viridiplantae; phylum Streptophyta; class Magnoliopsida; order Ericales; family Theaceae; genus Camellia; species Camellia sinensis. The sequence continues at coordinate 193,846 of NW_021025506.1, forward strand.
GTATTTGCATGGTGCTCCTAAGTCACTATGTTTACCATTTGATATCCTAGACAACTTGTCGAAGGCTTGCCAAAAAGCTTGCCAAAAGGCTAGTCGGATGTAGGCAATGCACGTTGGGAACACAACCCTTGGATCTGGGTTACCGTCGTATCGCTTGATCCTCCTTTCACTTTTCGATGTTAAGTGTGAGAGGTATATTAGGTAATCATGCCGAGGTACCCTTTTGATCAATTGGCCTAGTGCATATAGTAAGCTCTCGAGACCTTTCAAATTTGGATAGGATGCTCTCTCAGATTCAAGATACTGTGATACCACTTGTTTGAAATAGTGAAACTCTAGATTGTTCCAAAGCTAGAACAAGGTAACCCTACCCCCTCATAGGGGCGTTTTTTCTCTCTTTATCTGTTATGTGCTATGTAGATGGATCTATACAAGGGGTCCTGACATCAGTGGTTTAGTTATATCAGTTTATGAAGCAGAATTCAGTGGGGAGTATAGTCATTCAGCTATGATCATATCTATTCTAGTGAAATTGGGCTGAGGTATTGTTTGTTTTTTATTTTGATAGGTAGTCCTGAAACCATAGCTTCAGAAGATTTTGATATCCCCCAGTTACTTTGGACTCGTGTTGGTAGACTTTGTAAGGTCAGGGATTTAGTTCAGGGACAACCGGTGTTTGCTTCACTTTCGCTGGTGGCAACACGAAGAAGGGCCAAACAGGGTTCACCGGTTCCACTGTTCCGACATTCACCACTTAGATCACCTTTGTTTAGTTCATCCCGGGCACAATTATCTACTCCTGTAATGGCCCAGCCTCCGACAAATCTAGAGGATTTACTAATTCGTCTTCAGTAATCAGTAGATTCACTCCAACATGATATGGCCCGATAAACAGAGAACATCTACTCCTGCGATTCTATTTCTCATGCACCTGACATTACTACTCCTACGCCAGGTACTACCGCTAATCCTATGGCCCAAGATCTATCAGCCAAAGGTGTTCCTATTCTTCCACTCCCGGAAGATCCAATCTTGGTCCAGAGTTCTAAAGCTCTAGTTCATCAGACCGAGGCACCTTTCGAGTTCGAGTTTGACCCTACCCCACTCAAAGTCAATAAACTTGAAAAGTTATTCAAGCTAGCACATGGAGTTAGTTCTATTCCAGATATCAAAGGCAGGTACACTGAGTCTATTTTTACTCTGCCAAAGAGGTTCAAGATGCCTCATATTGACCGTTTTGATGGTTTTGGGGATCTGATGGCACATTTGCATCTTTTTTATGATATTCTAAAGCTGATGGGTTTGACTAGAATCCAAAAGTTGTCACTGTTTGGAAGGACTATGTTCGGTATAGTTTCCATTTGGTATGCTAAACTAGCGGACTCCGTAAAACTGAGTTGGGAAGAGTTGGCCGAATCCTTTGTCTCCCAGTACTCCTACAACATGTAAATCGAGGTCACAACTCGTGATCTCAAGGCAACGCATCAGGAATCAAATGAGGGTTTTTCAGAGTTTATTACTAGATGGAGGACAAAGGCGGCTACGATGGAAACAGGCCTTTAGAGAAAGAGTAAGTCTGTATAATTGTCAGAAATCTGCATGAAAGGCTATTGCAAAAAATGATAGTGTGGACTCGCCTTTTCCGTGTCCCGCGTTTCGGAAAGGGTTTGAAAAGAAGGCCTCACAGTTCGAACTCCCGCGGTTCTGAATCTAGTCTCACAAGTGCAATGTGAAACTGATAAACACCAAAGAGTCCAAATCCGGCAAATCTTTTTAGAAAATCGATTTTAAATCAAATAATGCCAAAATTGGACTGCTTTGCCAGATACAGAGTTGCCACCTAAATATTTTATTTTGGAAAAATTTAAGAAACCTGACTCGTGCCAAAGGCCACATGTCCGTCATCACTAAAGTTGCCTCGACTCGGGAACTTGGATACGAGAGGGGCAGGTCCTGAAATGAGCCCCCCCGCTCGCCCGATCAAAGATCAGCCTCTACTAATCATGATATGATGTTTTTTAAACATTATATGCTCTTATTCCGATTATTAATCTAGCTTTACTATGTGACGCACACAAGTAAGTATAGACTAAAATTGTAAGAATTGGAATAATTCAACTCATGTTTGTTTGCGAAAATGGTTTGAATTTGCAACCCTCAAGTAGGCTTAAAAATGCGGATTTGTCACCAAACATAGTGGGCTTAAACACATGATTTTTCCATAACAAAGTGGGCTTAAAACTCACATTCGTTGAATTGTTCCAATTCAAAGAACAAGCCTTCATCCACAGGCATTCATGCAGTTTAGCATTTAAGCACATAGCCTCATGGCAAGCATGCTAGACATGGTAACATGGCAATCACACTCATGCAAGTATGCTAAAGCATAAAGGTTCACTGAGTATTCCAAGCGAAAACAAAAACTTGTTCGACAAATGCATGATCCTAACTATACAGGATGCCTAATGCAACACATACAATAATGCAATTAATATGCTCGGCTACTAATATGGCATATGATTCAATTTGAACAAAATGCGATTAAATACGTATGCAAAGAAGTATTTGAAATTGCAATGCAGTTTGAATGATGCACCGAGCCTTGGTGCATGCAATACGAATGAATGGATGCAAGCATGCGATATGCTAATTAAAAAGTGTTCTTAATCTAACCATCAAAAGTGATTAAATAAAAGGAAGAACGATGTGGGGTTGGAAAACATACACACACGCACACACACTTATTACAACATTACGCCCTCACGAAAGAGGGTCCGAATGAATAAGAGCTAAGCTAATCTAATCTAAGCTAAGCTAATTATTACAACACAATATTTAACTAACTACTCTAAGCTAATTAAATATTACAATACAAATTAATTATCCAAACACATAACTAACTAATTACAAAGCAACTAGTCTAGTTAATTACAACATGAATTAACTAGCTAATCTATTGGACAAGTTTACTAAATGGCCTCAGAAAAAGAGGGATGCATGCATGCTCGGTTCCTCCACCCGAAAAGCCACCGTTTTGTTACTTCGAGCTTCTGTTTGCACATTTGAACACCAAGAATTTTGCCAACTCCCAAAATACCTCTGCTCCACTTCAGGAACACACTGTGCAAATTTCACTGGTGGCCAGTCGGCTACTAGTGGTGGCCGGTCGGCCACTGATGACATGAACTCCTCTTTTTGCTACAACAGAGAACAGACAGAGCAAAACAGTGTATTCCCATAGGTTTGTGTGTACTGTTTACACTACTTATCATCAAGCAAGCTCAAATGAGTGAAACTCTTGGCTCTCAAACAACCAACCAAGCAATTTCCATGCATGATGGCCAAAGAACCAAGCTTGTACAAGTTAATGAGTGCAAAACAAGACTAAAAAAGACCACCACCCTATCATGCATGATCAAGGGTGATGGTGACCAAGGAAAGTGGCTCATTTCGTCACTTTGAGTATGAAATGCTCCATTTTCCTTGTGTTCGAATTAACGTCCGATTCAAACACATGCAATGCAACATGAAAGATGCTTATCCTGCTTCTTTTACTGGTCATTTTTGTTTACTCATTTTACATTACCAATTCACTCTTTAATTGATTAAGTCCAAAAGTGAGTGTCCTCTAATGGAAAGAGGGCTCAAACCACAAGTTACTTTGGGCATGAAAGAGGCATTACACTATTGGTAATGAACCCCCTAAGGGATTAAACCATTAGGTGCAACACCTCAATTCCACACTTAGGCAAATAAGTAGTTAGAAACCACTTTCAAACCAAACAAAAGAGTGAAGAATGGAGGGAGATTGCAGAGATTAAAGTGTTGAAATAGAGTGCAAAACAACACTAAAACATGCTTTCAACTCAAAACAATGATGATCAAAGCATTAAAACACTAAGCTAGTGAAGGAATTAACCCTACAACTATGCAATACAGGCCTCAACTGAATTAACCAGCCCAAAATAGAGCCAAAACAGGTCAAAATAGAGGCAAAAACATGTTGGACTTAAGCTAAAGTAAGCTAGAAAAACAAGCTAACACATGAAGCTAACTAGGCATGCAAACAAGACACAAAGAGGGGAGGCTAATCTCTTCAATTTTGGACTTCAAAACAAGGTTTTTACCGCTGAAAAACCTTTGAGATTCAGTGGTTAAAGGGCCCAAAAAAGTTGTTTTGAAAGTGGTGAAAAGATGGCACAAAAGCTTAACAAGCTAAGAAGTAAAAAGGATGGACAACCCCCTAACTCCAAAGGGCTCAAACCACCACTTTATGTCTCAAAAATGGAAATTTTTATATGTCAAAACCAGCCCCAAAATAGTAGAAAAAGATGGCAAAATAAGTATTGAAAGCAAGCTTAAATAACAAGTGTTATACCCCTTGAAGCTAAGGCACAAAATAGGCAACAATCCAAGCCCAAACCTCCTTCTAGAGCTCAAACAAGGCTGCAAGGGACCTCAGCTCAAAGGTGGTCAAGTTTGATTAAGGTAGTGTATATAAGAGTGTAGAAAAAATAAGCTACAAGGCACAAAATATTAAGAGAGAGATATATATTTTTGGTCTAAATCTTCTAACCCTAAAAAATGGGAGAGGAACCCCCCTATTTATAGAAAAATACTCCTTGAGCTTAGATACATCCTACTATACATGTGTATGAAGATGCAGCTCAGTGTGTAACAGCTAGCACAACTGTAATAAATATCTAGAAAAAGAGACTAGTGGCCGTCAACCACCACTGATAGTCGACTGGCCACCACTGGTGGCCAACCGGCCACATCCATGGTTGACAGGAACAACCCATGGCCGACAGCCTTGGGGGGTGGCCGACAGGTCACCAAGAGGTCCAGACACCAAGTTTTGGTCCAAAAAAAGGCACAGAAAGAACAAGGTTCAAAGGCTCAAATGCAGGGCATTCCGCCGAGGACTTCGAGCGCTCAAAACAAACACAAACAAGCACAATCATCGAGTGCACAAACGGTGATGTCCAAGTGTTGAGGATGGCCAAAAATGGGGTGTCTATAGATAGTCCTTCAACTATTAAACTTTAAAGACCTCCATGAAATTGGGGTTCAAATCGAGGATGCCAGTAGACAAGGGATCATTGTGGAACGTAATGAGCCTATGAGGAAGAATGTTGTTCACAGTTCCAATGCTACTGCCAGTGGTAACACAATGTAGACACCCCATTTTTGACGGCCCTTACGACTTGGACGTCATTTCATGCACACCTGTAGACATCCCCGAACGCCCCGGGAGGAACGAGCTCCCGTTCTGTTCATTGGGGTCACTACAGCTCAGGACTCTTAAATCGTCACGGTTCTAAATCTGAACCAAAGAGTCCAAATTCGGCAAATCGTTTTGAGAAAACAGATTTTGAAAGAAGTGCCAAACATGGACTGCTTTGCCAGATACAGAGTAGCCACCTAAATATTTTATTTTGGGAGAAATTTAGGAAACCCTAACTCATTGCTAAGGCCACGTGTCCGTCATCACCAAAGTTGTCTCGGTTAGGGAACTTGGGTACGAGAGGGGAAGGTCATGCAATGAGCACCCCCGCTCGCTCGATCAAAGATCGGCCTTTACTAACATAATATTTTGCTTTTGAAAACACATGTGTTCTTATTCTGATTATTAACCTAGAATTACTATGTAATGCGCACAACATACAAGTATAGACTAGATCACCTAAGTTGGAACAAAACATTACATGTTCATTTGTTTGAAAACGGTTTGAAGTTTGCTACTCGTAAGTAGGCTAAGTCATAGATTTTGCCACCCTCAAGTAGGCTTAAAACGTACAGTTTGATGAATTGTTCCAATTCAAGCAATCCAACCTCACCTACAGGCATTCATGCAGTTATATCAGTTAAGTAGTTAGCCTCATGGCAAGCACGCTAACATGGCAACATACACATCTCATGTAGGGATGCTAAAGCATAAACACTCACAGTGTACTCCGAGCCAAAATAGAGAACTAGTTAGAAATCATGCATGATCCTAGTTCATGTTAAGATGGCTAACGCAACACATGCAAAATGCAGCTAAGATAGGCTCAGCTATTCTAAGATGTCATGTGAATGCAACTTGATACATGTATTCAAATTTGAATTGAAATACAATGCAGTTAGTATGATACGCCGAGCCCGGTGCATGCAATACAGATGAATGGGTGCACACATGCAAGCATAAGGTATACTAATTGAAATATGTCCTAAAACTAACCATCGTAAGTGGTTAAGTAAAAAGGAGAAAGAAATGGAGGTTGGAAGACATGCATCACACACACGCACGCTTATTACAACAGTTGGCCCTCTCGCAGGAGGGTCCGAATAAGAAGCTAACTAGCTAATCTAAGCTAGTTAAACTCATACTGTATGCTAATTGAAATATGCCCTAATCTAACCATCATAAGCAGGTAAATAAAAGGGAGAAAGACGTGGGGTTGGAAGACATGCATCACACACACGCACACTTATTACAGTTGTGCCCTCGCACAGAGGGTCCGAATAAAATAATATACAGTCCCAAATGAATATTACAGTCCAAATGATACAGTCCGAATATAAACAAGTTCCTAATTAATTTACAAATTAACTAAGAAAGCTAGAAACTGGCATGCAAACCAGGGACTGCCTTGACTCTGACGAACGATGCATGTCTGGGCTGCCTTGCGCGGAAATCCACTGGGATGCCCCAATTAGCCTCTGTTTTACAATTATTCTTGGAAAGCGCGCCAAGCTCCGGAAGGTTGCTATTCTTGATTTGCTGCAACAGAGAGCAGGAAAGGGGCATAGCAATGTATTTTCACAAATGTATGCATGCCTCGGTCCTCGTGCCATCAATCACGCATATCGATACATGATGGCCGAGGGGTCGAATTGCACTACTCAATATAGAATGGATGCACATGAAAACTCAACTAAAACCTAACTCCATCATGGATAATCCGGAGTGTCGGTGACTTGGAATTGAGACACGTTCCGTCACTCGGAGTACAAAACGTACCTCGTTTCCCGTGCTCAAGCTAACCCCTATCCCAAGCACGATGCAATATGCATGACATGCATGAATGCAACTAATATACAACCTAGCATGCACAATGCTATGAAATGGCATACACGATGCACTAACATACGGCCTAGCATACACAATGCTATGAAATGAAATGGCATACACAATGCAATAACATGCAACCTAGCATACACGATGCTATGAAATGAAATGGCATACACAATGCGTTAACATGCAACCTAGCATACACAATGCTATGAAATGAAATGGCATACACAATGCACAATGGACTTACACCAACACAAGTGGACCTCAGCCACACTCACGTAAGAGGCCATGAGATGAAAATGAGACAACTCAGAATGCGTGCACACATGCACGCAAACCGAGGACCAACACTAAGGCATAAAATGCCACTCTAACAAGACATGGCAAGGCATGAAATATGATATGAAAACATGCAAATTTCAGCAGCAAAACATGACCCAAAACAGCCCCGAATCATAGGAATATGGCATCCGATGCATGAAATGGTCCCGAAATGCAAGATTAAGCATATGAAATGACTTGTAGCTACCTCAAGCATGCATTATTTGATCATGACATGTGAAGAAAGATTCAAGGCAGCCCCAAAACAAGCATGTTTACAGTTCTAAGTGAGGCCAAACAGCAAACACAAATAGGGCAAAACTAGCATGCAAAAAATAGCCCTAAATGTGAGATAAAGAAGCAAGTCACGGCTGCAGGCCTCAAATAGATGAGGGCCTTTCAACAATGTTGAAGAGGGGCTCAAAATATGATATTTTACAGTTGATTTCTGGACCCAAAACAGTATGTATGCAAGCCCAAGATACTATGCAAAATGAGGCCAAAAAGAGAGATATAACACAAAGTGTATAAAGGATGCCTCAAACCATGAAAGACCCTTAATGAAACATGAAGAGAAGGTCAAAATAAGGCCATTTTTAGTTCGGACCACAGCCCAAAAACAGAAGCAAAAGAGGCTAACAAATCATGCAAAAATATGGCCAAAAGAGAGATATAAAGGCAAGTAGCAAATGGAGGCCACAAGCAATGATGAGCCCTTCAACAATGTTGAAGAAGGGATCAAAATAAGCAACTTTACAGTTTATGACATGCCTCAAAACAGTCTACACATAGGCCAAAAATACTACACAAGGAATAGGCATACAAGAGGGATAATGAAGCAAGTGCAACAAGGAGGCCTCAAACAGTGAGAGGCCCTTAAACAAACATGAAGAATGGCTCAAAATAAGCCTAGTTCTAGTTAGGGTCGGAGCCCAAAACAGCAACCAAGAATGGCTTAGATAGGATGCAAAAATAAGCTTAAAAAGAGGGGAAGTGTTGCTCACCCTTGTAGACCAAACTTCAACATTTCTTGGCTTGAGAAAAGATGCCTCCTTAGCTCTGGAAATCAGCTTCAAGTGGCTGCAATGGAGGTTGGAGGTATGGTGCTAGGTGGTGGTGTAGAGAAGGGTGTTGGACTTGAAGGTTTTGAGCTTGGGAGTATAGAGGAAGAGAGATACAAGGCAAGGGCTTTAGGGGGGAATTTTGTAACCCTCATTACAGAGCTGGAGGCCCTGTTATATAGACAGAAAGGGGGGAAAAAAGAGGGGAAAAAATGGAGGAAAAACCATCAAGTTTCCCCCCAAAAAGCAGCCCCCCGGATATAGAATCTGGGGGGGGGAAATGAATGCACTGCTGCACTGTAGATGATGTGAGGATCCTGGCCGGCCAGTTATCCAGGTTGCAGGTGGCCGGCCGGCTACTTCTCATGGCCGGCTGGCCAAGGGTCAAAAGGGTCAAGTGTGATTAATGGCCGGCCACCACAGAAAGAGGGCCTCTGATGTGTGCACAACACAACCCTATGGTTGAACACTGGAAAAAGTGAACCAGGAGAGAGAACAACCCACTTTTCAAACCCAAAAATGCACCCCCCCGGATACACAATCTGCGGGGAAAACAGATACACAACTGTAAGGAACAGGGTGCCAGGAGCATGGCCGGCCAGCTATCTCGGTTGCAGGTGGCCGGCCGGCTACTTCCCATGGCCGGTCGGCAAAGGGTCAAAAGGTTCAAGTATAATTAGTGGCCCAAGGGTGTTCAACATTGGCTTTGAAGTGAGGAAAATCGGGCGACGGAGGGCGATGAAGGGATAAAGTTGGCTGACAGAACAATTACTGGCCTCCCACCCTTCTACGGCCTTCTTACCAATGAAACAGAGGTCCCTGCCAAAAATGAACCAAAACCGATGCAAAATGAAGGTTCGGGGGCCGAAACGCGCAGCTCGGGGCCCCGAAAACGGGCTGTTAAGCACCGGGAGTGATGTTCGACCACGAAGTCGGTCTCTCGGACCACAGTGTCCCTCAAAAGGGAGCAAATAAGAAGTATGCCAAAAACCGAAGCAAATGGAGGTGGTTAAGTGGTCCCGAACCGAGGCACACGGCGAACGGCTCCGAAAAACCGGGAATCGGACTCCAAACGGGCAAAAATGGCCTACGACCACAAAACGTAGCCTACGGCCACTGAGAGATGGTCTACGAGACCTCTCCCTCCCTTCGCGAAGAGAAAACAGAGAAAACCGAGCCTGGTTCGCAAACCGAGGCAAAGCACAAAAGAGTTCGGAAGTCCGGAGGCAAGGCTCGCAGCCAAGACTCTGAAACCTCTAGACGAGCACGATATGCAATATCACCAAGCGCTTAACTGGTGACGTTTGAGTCTCAAGGTTGGTCAAAAATGGGGTGTCTACAACACCTAATGATGAGTCTATATGCTTGTCAAGTGCTCGAAGCCCTCAGCGGAATGCCACAGCTTTAAGCCCTTCAAACTCTACACACCTGTTGTCTTGTTTCGGACCAAACCCAGAGATCTTCAAGCTTGTAACCTCTGGTGGCTTGTCGGCCACCTCTAGGGGCTACAGGCCATCACTCTTGGTTGTCGACCACTGATGTGGCTTGCCGGCCACCAGTGATGGCCGATCGGCCACCAATGTGTTTTGTAGATATTTTGTGACAGTTGTGCCAACTGTTTGCACAGATGCTTGCATCTGCTCCCACATGTATGGTTGGATGTTCTTGAGGGAAATTCATGTTTTCTATATATAGGAGACCTCCCTCTCTTGTTTTAAGGTTAGAAAAATTTTGGAGCAAATTTTTTCCTCTCTTTCTCTCTCTCTCTTGCAAATTTCTACACTCTTGTCTACATATCCTTAACCTTTGCCTATACACCCTTAACCAAACCTCTCCATACTTGAGCTGAGGTGTCTTTGAGCTTTGTTGGAGCTCATGAGGGTGTGTTTGCTTGGTTTTATTGCTTGGAATTGATTTTCTCTTCAATTTTCTCTTCAAGAGGTATAAAGCTTTGTCCCTTTACTTGCTTTACCTACTCTTTTTCTTGCTATTTTCCCACTATTTTGGGGCTATAAAAACTCTGTATTTTTAGGCTAAAACTTGGCTTTTAAGGCCATTAAAGGTTGAGGGGTGTGTAGACACCCAATTTTGACCGCTCGTAAGACTTAGGCGCTTGATTCCAAGCACTTGATGATGACGATTACATTGAGTCAGTGGTTTAAATTCTCAATAAAAGAATCCGAGTTCTAGCTCTAAACAATTCCAACCTGCCATACCCACCGTATTTCTACCCCGAAATTTCAGTATTGCACCTTGCATCGACCTGTATTGAACCTGAAAGTAAGAAATAATGGAAATACACTAAAATTCAGCCGAACCTCAGTAATCCGGCCGAAGACACCAAGGTCCAGCCAGACCTCTTGATTTTTCAGGTAGTATCAGCAGTGTTCTGCCAGCTGCCCAATTCTGCAGATATTTTGATCAAACTTGCTCGGGGCCTATAAATAACAGGGTCCGATTTGCTGTAAGGAGGTTGAAAAACATATATAGAATTTGGTTAGAGAGATCAAATCAATATCAAGTGAGTTAGAAATATCAAGAGTGAGTTGGGAATATCAAGAGTTAGAAAAGATCAAAGCTATCATCCTTCTTGTTCTTCCATACGCATTGAAGCTCTCATATCATCCATACATACCATACAAGAGCTTGAACTTGGAACTTGATTTGAGGATTGAAAATCATACTCAAACTTGAGGGTGCTTTGGAATCAAGTTTGATTTACAACAAAAACACCTTCTCTACAAGAGGTAAAGCTTTCTTGTTTTTATTTCAATCTTTATTCATCTTTTTCTTGTGTTTTCATATTATTTTTGGACTGTTTTGAGGGCTGAAACTTGTGATTAAAAGCTACCCAAAGATGGAAGGGTTAATCCCCCTTGCTTGAACCTTACTCCTAGCTTAAATCCTTGTGTTTCCCACTTGTTTTCGTCAACTTTTGCCATTGTTTTGGGGCTGATTTCGGACTTTTTTGGGGCTGTTCTTCAACATCTAAACTATGTGATTTGAAGTTGTAAAAGTGGGGAGGGGTTAGCCACCCCTCCTCATACTTGTACTAGCTTTAATCTCTCTATCATTATGCACCTTCTATAGTTTAATTTCAGCACTATTGTATGTTATTTAGGGGCTGTTTAATTTATTTCAATAAGTTTGTTTTACATATTATGTTTGTGCTATAATAACCAATTAATTAACTTTGCATAATCACCTCTGCAACCTCCCTCTATTCTTCGATTATTTTGAAAGAAACTTTTCTCTTTGGAGGTTTGTGAAAATTTAAGATTGTGGTTCAAGTATAAGAAAAAACCTTTTCTCATGCTTAATGGTTTAATCTCTTAAGAGGTTCACTACCAAAGGTATAAAACTTTCTTATACTTAATGGTTTAATCTCTTTGGAGGTTCACCACCAAAGGCATAAAAACTTTCTTATACTAAAGTGCAATCATTTATTTTTCAGTTGTTTTTATCACTAGTGTGTCTACTTTTAAGGGATTAATTGCCCTTGGAAATCACCAAGGAAAGTGTCATTATCACTTATTATCAAGTTTGGATTTCAAGTCATTATCGCTCACTTTCGATTTTTCTAAGTCATTATCACTTTCTGAGTTTGACTAGTTCTTGTTGCGCATCTTGGTTTGACTTGAAATCCCTAACTTGTAAATAAGTTTGACTCTTCCTTTGTAATTTCCTCCGAAGAAAATAAGGTTTATTTCCTCGAGTTAAGTCAACACTTATTTTCCTTTATTGTCTTTCAGACTTAGTGGATGTAAATATCACTGTGGACTTAATGGATTAAAGAGAAGGAAAGGTAATATAAAAGAGGCTAATAAAATTAAGTTTAAAATGAATCAACCAACATAAAGAACCAATATGATTGATTGAATTCGGTCAGACGTTATACCAAGTTTATTGTGTCAAGGCTTGTCTTACATCAATTTATGATAATTTGATGAACCTTGAAGCGTCGCTACTTCCCTTCTTGAATTTGCTTCATGATAGGAGGGAAGGGTGGTTGTTATGCATTGCATTTATTGATCTTTGTCCTATCATGTCCAAAATCATCTTGCGAATCAACTTGCAACCATAGATGGTTTGGGAACAGAGTTCGCTCCTCTCTTGAGTATTTTCTATGATAAAGAAAGGTGGAAGAGACAAACATGGCTAGGAATACCCTGTCTGCACTGCTTTACCTTAGGCACAAAAAAACAGATTTCCGCAAAGAAAACAAGGTATGATTGGATTTATTTGGGGCTCGACTAAGTCTCGTTTTGGGTCGACAAGGCTCTAATAAATTGCAAACAACACACTTTTGGTTGAAAGCAATGATATGGTGAAACAGAACAAGTCTCAGCAAGGCAGACAGAGTAATTTCTGAAGAGCATCGCGCAATCATTACATATTATTTGTTGTAATAAATTAGACAGCCCATTTTTATTATTCATTCGGATTTGAAATAATTATTTATTCGGACACTTGGACATTCGAACCCTCCTTCGCGAGTACAAATATGTAATAAGTTATATGTCTTTCAACCCCCTATTCTTTCTCCCTTTTATTTATCTGCTTATGATGGTTAGCATAGGGACATCATATTTTCAAATTAGCATTCC
>NW_021025506.1:207816-235394 GCF_004153795.1 Camellia sinensis
TTATTTGATCATGACATGTGAAGACAGATTCAAGGCAGCCCCAAAAAAAGCATGTTTCCAGTTTTAAGCGAGGCCAAACAGCAAACAAAAATAGGGCAAAACTAGCATGCAAAAAATAGCCCTAAATGTGAGATAAAGAAGCAAGTCACGGCTGCAGGCCTCAAACAGATGAGGGCCTTTCAACAATGTTGAAGAGGGGCCCAAAATATGATATTTTACAGTTGATGTCCGGACCCAAAACAGTATGCATGCAAGCCTAAGATACTATGCAAAATGAGGCCAAAAAGAGAGATATAACACAAAGTATATAAAGGATGCCTCAAACCATGAAAGACCCTTAATGAAACATGAAGAGGGGGTCAAAATAAGGCCATTTGTAGTTCGGACCACAGCCCAAAAACAGAAGCAAAAGAGGCTAACAAATCATGCAAAAATATGGCCAAAACAGAGATATAAAGGCAAGTAGCAAATGGAGGCCACAAACAGTGATGAGCCCTTCAAAAATATTTAATAAGGGCTCAAAATAAGCAACTTTACAGTTTATGACATGCCTCAAAACAGTCTACACGTAGGCCAAAACAACTACACAAGGAATAGGCATACAAGAGGGATAATGAAGCAAGTGCAACAAGGAGGCCTCAAACAGTTAGAGGCCCTTAAACAAACATGAAGAATGGCTCAAAATAAACCTAGTTCCAGTTAGGGTCGGAGCCCAAAACAGCAAGCAAGAATGGCTTAGATAGGATGCAAAAATAAGCTTAAAAAGAGGGGAAGTGTTGCTCACCCTTGTAGACGAAACTTCAACAATTCTTGGCTTGAGAAAAGATGCCTCCTTAGCTCTGGAAATCAGCTTCAAGTGTCTGCAATGGAGGTTGGAGGTATGGTGCTAGGTGGTGGTGTGGAGAAGGGTGTTGGACTTGAAGGTTTTGAGCTTGGGAGTATAGAGGAAGAGAGATACAAGGCAAGGGCTTTAGGGGGGAATTTTGTAACCCTCATTACAGAGCTGGAGGCCCTATTATATAGACAGAAAGGGGGGGAAAATGGGGGGAAAATGGAGGGAAAACCATCAAGTTTCCCCCCAAAAAGCAGCCCCCCGGATATAGAATCTGAGGGGAAAATGAATGCACTGCTGCACTGTAGATGATGTGAGGATCCTGGCCGGCCAGTTATCCAGGTTGCAGGTGGCCGGCCGGCTACTTTCCATGGCCGGCCGGCCAAGGGTCAAAAGGGTCAAATGTGATTAATGGCCGGCCACCACAGAAAGAGGGCCTCTGTTGTGTGCACAACACAACCCTGTGGTTGAACATTGGAAAAAGTGAACCAGGAGAGAGAACAACCCACTTTTCAAAGGGGTTCAAAAGGGTCAACAACAATTACTGGCCGGCCACCAAATATTGGTGGCCTCCCAGGTGTATACATCACAAATATGTGGTTTTGGGTGCAAGAAAATGGTCCAAGGGTGTTCAACATTGGCTCTAAAGTGAGGAAAAACGGGCGATGGAGGGATAAAGTTGGCTGACAGAACAATTACTGGCCTCCCACCCTTCTACGGCCTTCTTACCAATGAAACAGAGGTCCCTGCCAAAAATGAACCAAAACCGATGCAAAATGAAGGTTCGGGGGCCGAAACGCGCAGCTCGGGGCCCCGAAAACGGGCTGTTAAGCACCGGGAGTGATGTTCGACCACGAAGTCGGTCTCTCGGACCACAGTGTCCCTCAAAAGGGAGCAAATAAGAAGTATGCCAAAAACCGAAGCAAATGGAGGTGGTTACCATCTTTCAACTTTAATAAAGAAAAAAATACTTTAGTTTTCCCTGTAGTGTTAGAAATAAATCTTCGAAGAAAATTAACCTGACCAAGGAACTTTTGTACTTCTTTCTTACTTGATGGAGGCTTGGCCTTAATGATGACTTTGGCTTTATTCTGATCAATCTGCATTCCCTTCTTGTGCACTACATACCCCAAAAAGTTTCCAGCTGATACGCCAAAAGCACATTCTTTCGAAAGCTGCTACCAAGTGAACCAAGTGTTCCTCCATAGACTGGAATTTTACAACAATATCATCAATGTAACACTCCAGGTATCCTCCAATAAGATCATGAAAGATAGAATTCATTGCCCTCTACTATGTTGCCCCAGCATTCTTTAGACCAAATGGTATTTTTACCCATTCGAAGGTGCCAATATTCTTAGGACACCTAAATGTTGTCTTGTGGACATCCTCCTCTACAATGCAGATATGGTTCTAACCAAAATGCCCATCCATCATAGACAAAATCCCATGCCTTGCTGAACTGTCTACTAGTAGATCCACTATAGGCATGGGGTATTCATCTTTTGGAGTTGCCAAATTCAAATTTCGAAAATCCATGCATACCTTCATCTTGCCATTCTTTTTAATTACAGGCACAATGTTTGACAACCATTCAACATACCTGGCTGTTCTAATGAAGTCTGCTTTAAGGAGTCTAAGAATTTAATCTGTAGACACCCCAATTTTGACCGCTCGTAAGACTTAGGTGCTTGATTCCGAGCACTCAATGATGACAATTACATTGAGTCAGTGGTTTAAATTCTCAATAAAAGAATCCGAGTTTGAGCTCTAAACAATTCCAACTTGCCATACCCAATGTATTTCTACCCCGGAATTTCAATATTGCACCTTGTATTAACCTATATTGAACCTGAAAGTAAGAGATAATGGAAATACACTGAAGTTCGACCAGACCACTTGACTTTTCAGGCAGTTTCAGTAGTGTTCTACCAGCTGTCCAATTCTGCAGATATTTTGATTAAACCTGCTCGGGCCTATAAACAGCAAGGTTCAGACTGTTGTATGGAGGTTGAAAAACATATATAGAATTTGGTTAGAGAGATCAAATCAATATCAAGTGAGTTAGAAATATCAAGAGTAAGAAAAGATCAAAGCTATCATCCTTCTTGTTCTTTCATAAGCCTTGAAGCTCTCATATCATCCATACATACCATACAAGAGCTTGAACTTGAACTTGATTTGAGAATTGAAAATCATACTCAAACTTGAGGGTACCTTGGAATCAAGTTTGATTTACAACAAAAACACCTCCTCTACAAGAGATAAAGCTCTCTTGCTTTTATTTCAATCTTTGTTTATCTTTTTCTTGTGTTTTCATACTATTTTTGGACTGTTTTGAGGGTTGAAACTTGTGATTAGAAGCAACCCAAAGGTGGAAGGGTTAATCCCTCTTGCTTGAACCTTACTCCTAGCTTAAATCCTTACTTTTGCCACTGTTTTGGGGTTGTTTTTCAACATCTAAACTATGTGATTTGAAGTTGTAAAAGTGGGGAGGGATTAGCCACCCTTCCTCATAATTATACCACACTTCCTCATAATTATACTAGCTTTAATCTCTCTATGATTGTGCACCTTCTATAGTTTAATTTCAGCACTATTGTATGTTATTTAGGGGCTGTTTAATTTATTTCAATAAGTTTGTTTTACATATTATGTTTGTGCTATAATAACCAATTAATTAACTTTGCATAATCACCTCTGCAACCTCCCTCTATTCTTCGATTATTTTGAAAGAAACTTTTCTCTTTGGAGGTTTGTGAAAATTTAAGATTGTGGTTCAAGTATAAGAAAAAACCTTTTCTCATGCTTAATGGTTTAATCTCTTAAGAGGTTCACTACCAAAGGTATAAAACTTTCTTATACTTAATGGTTTAATCTCTTTGGAGGTTCACCACCAAAGGCATAAAAACTTTCTTATACTAAAGTGCAATCATTTATTTTTCAGTTGTTTTTATCACTAGTGTGTCTACTTTTAAGGGATTAATTGCCCTTGGAAATCACCAAGGAAAGTGTCATTATCACTTATTATCAAGTTTGGATTTCAAGTCATTATCGCTCACTTTCGATTTTTCTAAGTCATTATCACTTTCTGAGTTTGACTAGTTCTTGTTGCGCATCTTGGTTTGACTTGAAATCCCTAACTTGTAAATAAGTTTGACTCTTCCTTTGTAATTTCCTCCGAAGAAAATAAGGTTTATTTCCTCGGGTTAAGTCGACACTTATTTTCCTTTATTGTCTTTCGGACTTAGTGGATGTAAATATCACCGTAGACTTAATGGATTAAAGAAAAGGAAAGGTAATATAAAAGAGGCTAATAAAATTAAGTTTAAAATGAATCAACCAACATAAAGAACCAATATGATTGATTGAATTCGGTCAGACGTTATACCAAGTTTATTGTGTCAAGGCTTGTCTTACATCAATTTATGATAATTTGATGAACCTTGAAGCGTCGCTACTTCCCTTCTTGAATTTGCTTCATGATAGGAGGGAAGGGTGGTTGTTATGCATTGCATTTATTGATCTTTGTCCTATCATGTCCAAAATCATCTTGCGAATCAACTTGCAACCATAGATGGTTTGGGAACAGAGTTCGCTCCTCTCTTGAGTATTTTCTATGATAGAGAAAGGTGGAAGAGACAAACATGGCTAGGAATACCCTGTCTGCACTGTTTTACCTTAGGCACAAAAAAACAGATTTCCGTAAAGAAAACAAGGTATGATTGGATTTATTTGGGGCTGGACTAAGTCTCGTTTTGGGTCGACAAGGCTCCAATAAATTGCAAACAACACACTTTTGGTTGAAAGCAATGATATAGTGAAACAGAACAAGTCTCAGCAAGGCAGACAGAGTAATTTCTGAAGAGCATCGCGCAATCATTACATGTTATTTGCTGTAATAAATTAGACAGCCCATTTTTATTATTCATTCGGATTTGTAATAATTATTTATTCGGACACTTGGACATTCGAACCCTCCTTCGTGAATACAAATATGTAATACGTTATATGTCTTTCAACCCCCTATTCTTTCTCCCTTTTATTTATCTGCTTATGATGGTTAGCATAGGGACATCATATTTTCAAATTACCATTTCCATGACTTGCATTCATTCATTTTGCATGCATAAAGTTCGGTTCATCATATTATTCAAATGTCAAATTCAAACTCTTTACTTGAATACGTGCACTATCACATGCCTTGAATTGATTCGCATGCCGTGCTAGTAGCCGAGCTTATTAATTGCATATTGTATGTGTTGCATTAGCCATGTTGCATTAATTACGAACATACATTTTTTCTAACTATTTGCTTTCTTTTGACTCGCCTTTGGACATAAGGTAAGCATTTTTTTGCTTTAGCATATTGCATGAATTTGATTTCTACCATATCAAATATACTACCATGAGGCTAAATACTTACTTGATATACCTGTTTGAATGCCTGTGGATGAAGACTATTCACTGACATTGGGATACTTTGATTAATGTATATATATGAGATCACTTTTTCAAGTGATACATATGCAAAACACTTGTTTGCAAAACACTTGTTTTCAAAACAAACATGAAATCAAACGTTCCAACTATTCGTGAAATTAGTCTATACTTGTACGTTAAAGATAAAATAACAACATATACTGTACATAAGAATCACACCATAATTAGTAGAGGCCGATCTTTGTTCGAGTGAGTGGGGTGCTCATTATTGACCTTCCCATCTCATACCTAAGTTCCCAAACCAGGACACTTTGGTAACGACGGACTAATGGCCTTTGGTATGAGTCACGGGTTTCCTAAATTTTCCAAAATAAATATTTAGGTGGGGACTCTGATATCTGGAAAAGCAGTCCATTTTTGGCATTTGATTCAAAACATCGATTTTCCAAAAGCAATTGCCGGATTTGGACTCTTTTTGTGTTTCCACTGTTTCACATTGCACTTGTGAAATCAGATTCAGAACCAACACAAGTGGAGTTTGAACCGTAAGGGCTATTCATTCTTCCAAAAGGGGGCGTGAAAAGCCGAGCTACAGGGTGGTTCACCCTTCTTTACACCTTGCTTTGAAAGCCTTTTTCCTTGTGTTTCCCACCTTTACACTATCTTTTTTTGAGCTTTTAAACACTGATTTTTAGAGTTATTTCAGTGGCCAAAATCATGTTTTGAAATCCAAAATTTGAGGGGTTAGCCTCCCCTCCTTGTGTCTTGCTTATTAGCCTAACTTCTGTTATGTTTTGGCTTACTAATCTAGCTTTTTTTTTTTTTTTTTATCTTAATTCCAACATGTTTTAGGACTGTTTTTGGTTGATAGTTGCATTTGAGCTTTGTTTTTCATGCTTATAGTGTAATTGTCCTCATGAGTTTGGTGTTTTAGGCCTTAGACACCATCTTATTTGAGTTGATTGCATTTATTTATGGCTTTCCATACGCGTGATCACTCCTAATCATCTTTGCAACCTTCCTCCTTTCTTGGTTTTTGTTTTTCTTTGAAAGTGGTTTCAAATCCTTTGTTTATTTAAGCATGAGATTGAGATGTCATTCTTAATGGTTTAATCCATTTGGGGTGCATTACCAAGGGTATGATGTCTCTTTCATGCCCAAAGCAACTCTTGGTTTGAGACCTCTTTCCATTAGAGGAGTTAAATTCACCATTTGGACTCAATTTATCAAAGAATGGATGGTAATCTAAAATAGAGTAATAAAATTGAGGCTAAAAAGGTGCAAGATAATAAAAAGTGTTGTGCTCAATCGAACGTGAATTGAACACATGGAAGCTTGAGGTATTTCATACTCATTAGTGATGAAATGGTTCAAGTTTCCAAGGTCACCACTTCCCTTGATCAATTCATAAAAGGGAGGAGGTTTGTGTCTTGTTTTGTTGCATTCGTTGAAATTGCACACTTTGGTTCATAAGCCATCATGCAATGAAATTGCTTGAATTGGTGGTTTGTGGACCAAGTTTTGTCTCTCCTTTGATCTGTTCATGATAAAGAGGGGTGAGTTGTGCAAACAAACCCTTGAGAATACCCTGTGCATGCTCTATTTGTTCTCCATTGCGGCAAGATGAACTGTGCAGCTGTGGCTGACATGCCACTTTCCATAGCTGGCAGGCCATCACTGGTGGCCGGCAGGCCCTCACTCCTGGCCAACTGGGCACCAATGCAAAATCCAGCATTGTATTTTTTGAGCAGAGCAGAGCAATTCTGGAGGTGGACAAAAGTGTAAGT
Source organism: Camellia sinensis (assembly GCF_004153795.1). Lineage (NCBI taxonomy): Eukaryota > Viridiplantae > Streptophyta > Magnoliopsida > Ericales > Theaceae > Camellia > Camellia sinensis. The sequence goes on from NW_021025506.1 coordinate 214,879, forward strand.
GTTCTACTGTGCAACAGAGACCTTCTAGAAACAAAACAGTGGCCTTTTCGGGTGGAAATTGAGCACTTGCATGAGCATTCCTCGCGTATCGAACTTCTTTAGCTTAAATACTTAGCTTAGATATTTGTTGTAATTAATTAGTTGTAGCTAGTTAATTTTGTTAAGTGTTGTAATTAATTAGTTAGTTAGCTAGTTGTTTGATTTTGTCTTGTAATTATTTTAATTAGCTAGATTAGTTAATTAATTCGGTTTGTAATAATTAGTTAAGTAGTTTAGCTATTTATTCATTTGTTTTGTAATAATTAGCTTAGCTTAGCTTTAATTAATTAGCTAGTTAGTTCATTCGGACTTTCCTTCGTGAGAGAGCAATGTTGTAATAATGTATATGTCTTCCAACCCTACGTCTTTCTCCCTTTTATTTATGAGCTTATGATGGTTACTTTAGAGGCATCATGTTTTATTTTCCATTCTCATGTTTGCATCCACTTGTATTACATGCACCGAGGCTTGGTTCATCATTCTAACTTGCATTGTTCGTTTAAATACTTCTTTGAATACGTACTTAGACCGCATGTTATCAAATTGATTCATATGCTATATTAGTAGCCGAGCCTATTAATTGCATAATGCATGTATTACATTAGTCATAATTGCATCAGTTAGGATCATGCATCTTTCTACCTTTATCTTCTTTTTGGCTTGGGGTACTAGGTAAGCCTTTACTTGCTTTAGCATATCTCATGTGTGTGATTGTTGCCTTGTCTAGTATGCTTTCCATGAGGCTAATTGCTTAAGTGCTATAACTGCTTGAATGCCTGTGGATGAAGACTTATTGCTTGAATTGGAACAATTTGAGTAATGTTCATATGCGAACACTTTTTCAAGCGGTACATATTTCGAAAGAATTTTCAAAACAAACATGAATCGAAATGTTCCAATTCTTGCAAGTTAGTCTATACTTATGTGTACGCATCACATGGTAAATGCTAACCTAATAAATCGGAACAAGAGCATATAATGTAAATAAGATTCATATCATGATTAGTAGAGGCCGATCTTTGATCGGGTGAACGGGGGTGCTCAATTCATGACCTTCCCCTCTCATACCTAAATTACTGAGCCGAGACAATTTTGGTGATGACGGACATATGGCCTTTGGCACGAGTCATGGGTTTTCTAAATTTTCCAAAAAATATTAGGTGGCGACTCTGTATCTGGCAAAGTAGTCCATTTTTGGCATTTTTGATTCAAAATCGATTTTCCAAAAGAATTTTCAGATTGAGACTCTTTGTTGTTTATTCACATTGCACTTATGGAATCAAATTCAGAACCACGAGAGTCTGATACTGTAGGACTTATTCATCTTCTGAAAGGGGGCGCAAAAAAGTCGAGCTATAGTTTCTGGCGACTCTGCTGCGGAAATTAGAGAACTTGACTTAAACTTCATGATATGAAATTTTATCCACACTTATATGTTGCTTTGCATTTGCATTGGTGCGTTTAAGTCATTGTGTTTTTCATCTGTTATTCCTAGACGATTTGCCGGAGGCTTGCCCGAAAAGCTTGCCAAAGGGCTGACTGGTCACGGGCTCTGCCATGATGGGAACACAACCCTTGGATCTAGCCTACCACTGTACCGTTTGATCCTCCTTCCACTTCTCAGTGTTAGGTGCGAGAGGTATATTGGGTAGTCTTGCTGAGGTACCCTTCTGACCATTTGTCCTAGTTGCATATTGTAAAGCCATAGAGACTGTTCCAAATTAGGACAGGGTATTTACCCGAGTACAGGATTGAATGAAACCGCTTTGTTTGAATAGTGAACCCTAGTTCCTAACGAAACTAGGACAGGGTATCCCTACCCCCTCATAAGGGTGTTTTCACTCTCACTTAACTAGTATGTGCTTTACAGTGAAATTGTACAGGAATGTGCATATCAATTACAAGTTTGGTATCCGTTTTGGAGGGCAGAATTCAATGTTGAGTGCAGTCCTACAGCTTTGATTACATCTGTGTTGTTAACATCTGAGCCGAGGTGCTGTGCGGTTTCTGATTACTGCTTTGTTTTTGCTTTATTTTTTTGCTAAGTAGTATAACACCATAGCTTCAGACAGTTCGGATATCCCCCAAGCACTCTGGGCATGAGTCAGAAGGCTGTGCAAAGCCGAAGATCTTGTCAGGGGACAACCCGTGTTTACTTCGCTCCCACCGGTTACTAGACGAAGGAGAGTCAGGCAGGGTTCACCGGTCCAGTTTTTACAGCAGTCACCCCTCACTTCACATGTATCTAGTCAGGCTTAGGGACAGTCTTCTACATCAAGTTCAGCACAAGATCACACACCTATTCTGATGGCACAGTATCTCCCAATCAGTATGGAGGAATTGATCCATCACCTTTAGCAAACAGTTGAAACCCTGCAGCAAGACATTACTCGCCAAGCAAAGGTCACAGCCCATCAGACTGAGGTAATAAACAGGCTGCAACAACAACAACCATAGCCGGCAACAGCTTCTGCATCTCATGCACCTTCTACGGGTATCCCAACACCCGGTGCCACTACCCATACTGCTAATGTCCATGCTGAAAATTAGGGCAATCTGGCAGAGTCGATGTCTATGTTGAAAATCAGGGCAATCTGGCAGAGTCGATGTCTATGCTGAAAATCAGGGCAATCCGGCAGAGCCGATCCCACCACAGGCCTCCAAAGCACCTGTGTATCAAACCAAGGCTCCGTTTGAATTTGAGGTTGACCCAACTGTGCTTAAGGTCAGTAAGTTAGAGAAGCTATTCAAGAGAGCACAAGGTGTTAACTTCATCGCCGATATAGAAAATGGGTATACTAACTCTGCAGTGACATTGCCAGATCGGTTTAAAATGCCACACATCGATAGATTCGATGGCTCTAAGGATCCCATGGTTCATCTACGGCTGTTTTCAGACATCTTGCGACCGATGGGCCTGGCCAAATTATAAAAACTGTCTCTCTTCATCCGGACCATGTCGGGAATAACAACCATATGGTATGCGAAATTGAAAGATTCTGTGAAGCAGAATTGAAAGGAAATGGATGAGGCCTTTATAGCTCAATACTCATACAACACACAAATCGAGGTCACAACCCATGATCTTGAGGCAACACACTAGGAGCCGAAAGAGGGCTTTTTAGAATTTGTGACGAAGTGGAGAGCAAAAGCTTTAATGATGACCACCAGGCCTTCCGAGAAAGATCAGATAAGGATGGTAGTCCGTAATCTGCACGGGAAGTTGTTGCAGAAAATGATCATCCTACCTCTGTTCACATTCAATGAGCTCTATGAGAGGGGGGTTCAGATTGAAGATGCCATAAAACAAGAGCTGATTATTGATGAGAAAGAGCAGGCCAAGAAGCCTTTTGTTCGCAGTTCCAATGCTACCACCAGTGGTAGCACAGCTGCGCGGCCGTCGGATGTGAGTGTTGTCACTACCACAATCAAGACCGCCAATCCCTTTGCCAATACAGCACCACAAACTTCAGCCAACTCTGCCCCGATCCCAGAGGACCTTTACCCAACTCTACATAACCTTATCTCAAGCCATGAAGGTGTTGATCAAAAAGGGGCACCTCAAACCATTAGAGCCTCGCCCACTACTTGATCGTCTCCTACCCAAACACAACCCAGCCAAGTACTGCATTTTTCACCAGCAGCATGGTCACGATATTGACCACTGCTGCAGACTGCGTCATGAGATTCAAGACCTCATCGACAATAAGGTGATTGCACCTCCCCAGAAACGAAATGTAACTACAAACCCTCTCCCAGCCCACAACCAAGTTATCCCACCTCAAAATCTAAATCTAATCCATACACTGGCCGTCCCCTATGACCCCAACGTATACATTACCCCTTCCCACCTACCCAAACCGACGGTGCTCATTCTTGAAAGCACAAATTTGTGCATGATGGACACATCCGCACTTCAATCTAAACCTATGGTGGTGGCAGTTGCAGTAGAAGAGAGGTTGGCCTTAGAGGAAAGTATGAGTCCGTTGCCTAAATGCTATGAGGACTTATTTGAGGGGGTGTACGATCTAAGCTGCTACATTATGCCGATTGATCAAGCCAAGCTAGAAGTGGTATTGCCAATTGTAGTGGTGGTCAATGTGGTTAGGGAGGATGGCCCAAGCCAAGGTTTGGATGATTTGGTAGAACTTGAGGAGGATCTAGACAACCTGCAGTTCTTTGATGAGCAAGATCAAGGGGATGTGCAAATTGACTAGTTCAATTTGAATGGATCAACGGACAACTCTGGGTGGTTGAGTGATGAACCGGACAGGGAGAAAGGAACTGAAACAAAATCAGAGGAAAAGAAAGTAGGAATTGCTATAGTGGCCGGAATGGCCGATGAAAAGGGAAAACTGCCGGAGAACATTGGAGTGAAAAATTCAGCTCAGGAACTGGGCACTGTGAGCAATGTGGACACGGAACAAGAAGCTGCGCTGAAGTAGTTTGCACAGGAGAGGGTTGAAGATGACCAAGAAGCTGTAATGGCCCAACACCTTGCAGGGGATACTTGTGATGTGAAAGTGATCAGAACGGAGCCGAACAACTATTTGTCTGCTGTCGGAGGTATATGGTGGGAGGATAACGATCTACATCTGGCCAACATCGATAAGGTGAGTGCCTTCCAAACAACACGTGGTATGAGGAAGAGATAGATCACATGACAAGAAGTGGGTGGCATTTTAAGCCACCGCACTTAGATCAAGCTGAAACGTCTGGGAAAGACAGAGAGGTTGAGAAACAGAAAGAGAAACAGCTGGAAAAAGAGGCAGTGTTGAAGCAACTAAAGAAAATCCAAGCTGACATCTCGATTTGGGGTCTACTTATGGCCTCCCGGGTACATCGACAAGCAGTACTGTCAGCAATGGACAAAGCTAAATTGTCCATTGACACTACCCTTGAATAGCTTGTAAGATTGGTCTTCCCAGGTGGCGCTGGGCCAACCTTAACTTTTTCTGATAAAGAATTGCCGCTGAAAGGCTCAGCACACAACAAACTCCTGTACATATCCGTTGAGTGCAAGGAAAAATGAGAACCGGTGGTGTTAATAGACACCGATTTAGCTATCAATGTATGTCCTTCCTGCGCAGCTTATGCCATCGGCCTTAGACTGGCAGACTTCATGCCCACGTGTAGACAACCCATTTTTTACCGTCCTTAGGACTTGGGCGCCACTAATCGCTTACTTGGTGATGAAAGGTGTGCAGTGCAAAGGTTCGATTTCTTCGGCAAGGAGAGCGTCAAATCCCAACCTCACACCCCATTTTTGGACTAAAATTATTTTGACCAAAGATTTTAGACCTTAAAACCCTCTCTTTCAAAATATTTTTGAAACAAAGTTTCTACGCTGTTCCGAGGCTCGCATTTCATTAAATGTTGCGCTTTTCAGTAAACCGAGCAAGGACAAAGTGGAAATGAATGAAAGAGAGATGAAATCTTTGAAAAATCTTTAAAAAATCTTGTTTATGGGTTTGGATTTGAAGAAAATGGGAGGAGAGGGAAGAAACCTAGTTGGGGGAAGAAGTTGGGCATAAACCGTTGAGAGAGAGTCGAGCAGCCCTCGCTAAATCGAGCCTATCCATTTGTTCACTTGGATTTTAGCTATGAGGCCTCCACCATTGGAAATTGGACTTCTGGGACTTCATTTTTCACTCAAGAATCTCCTAAAGCCGAGGCCGGATGAGGGAGATATGGCTGGTTGAAGTTAGGCATCAATCCGATTGGACCGAAACTGAGCAGTCTTCACTAAAAGAGGGATATCTCTTAGCATACTTGAAATTTTGATGTGAGGCTTCCACCATTGGAAATAAGACTTCCGGGGCTTCAGTTTAGGCACAAGAATGACCTGAAAAGGAGTCCATATGAAGGAGATATGCCTGATTGAAGTCGGGGCCAGAACTAGTTTTTGCTATTGGCCTCTGGGACCGGCCACAAATGGAGTTTTCCGGCCATAGGTCGGCCAAAAGTGATCCTTGTCGGCCACCATTAGTGGTTGGTCGGCCACAAATGTGGCCGGTCAGCCACAAATGTCCAGAAAGCTCAGAATTTGCAGATATTTTGCTCCAGTTGTCTTCCAAATGCTCCGGCTGTCTCTAAATCAGATATTTTTTACCAAGGCTTGTATTGTTCTATATATAGAGGCCATATCTCTCATATTGGAAGGTTAGCAAATTTTGGGAGCCTCTCTCTCTAAAAATCCTCTCTCTCTACAATCCTCTCTCTCTAGATTTCTCTCTCTCTTGAGCATTTGTGCTTAGAAGCGCATACTTCAAACTTTAACCTATCAACCCTTAACCAAAGTGGTTCATCCTTGGGTTGAGGTTGCTTAAAGCTCTCTTGGAGCCTCTTTTGAGCTCTAAAATGGTTGTTTAAGCTCAGATTTGTGCCTATTGTGTGCTTTGCTTCAAAGGTATAGAACTTACCCAATTTAAGCTTATTTTGCACACTTGTTTTGCCACCTTTGCAAAATATTTTTGGTCTGGTTCTCAACTACAAAAACCTCTGTTTTTAAGGTTTAAAAATGGTAGTTTAAGCCCTTTTTGGAGTTAGGGGTGGTCCACCCTTCTTGTAGCTTGCTTGCTAAGTTGTTGTGCCGTCTTTCAAAGTTGTTTTAAATCAAACTTTTTGGCCTTTCTAACCGCTGAAAATCAGAGGAATTTCAGTGGTAAAAAGTGTGTTTTGAGGTCCAAAATAGGAGGGGGTGACCTCTCCTCCTTGTGTCTTGTTTGCATGTGTAGATGGCCTAGCATGTGAGCATGTTTTTCTACCTTTTTGTGACTCAATCTCAGCATGTTTCGGCTACTGATTTGCCATGATTTAGCTTTGTTTTGAGCTGTCTTGATCATATGAGCCATGTATTGTATAGCTATAGTGCAAATGCCTTCACTAGCTTTGTGTTTTAAGGCCTCTAACATGTTTTACTTGAGAGGATTACATGTTCTAACATCATTTAGCATGTGATTTCAGTGTGTATAGCCTTGTCACACTCTCACATACTTCACTCTTCCATTGCTTTTGAGAGTTGTGTTTTGAGCCTAGCTTGTGAGCCAACACATGAGCATGTTTTTATAGTTTTTTGTGTTTCTATCTCAGTATGTTTTAGCCACTGTTTTGACATGTTTAAGCTCTGTCTAGAGCAGGTTTGGTTTGAGTTTGATATTGCATGCGTCTAGTGTAGTGCTCTTCACTAGCTTTAATGCTTTTGGCTCTTAACATGTTGTGCATGTGTTGCTTGCATGTTTTAGCACTATTTTTCATGCCATTTCAGCACTGAAAAGTTTGCAACCTCCCTCATTTCTTCATTTTTCCATTTGTTTTGAGGGTTGGTTAACTTTATGACTGTGTTTAAGCTTGAGATAGAGCTTGTGCCCAATGGCTTTAACCCTTTTTTGAGGGTTCCTCCTTGCCAAAGGCATGATCTCTCTCATATCTTAAACCATCCTTTGGTTGGCCCCTCTCTTATTAGAGGACAATCACATTGGACTTAATCGGTTAAAGGATTAATCGATAATGCTAAAATGTGTAAACAAGAATTGGACAAGTAAAACATGAACAAGATAAGCATTTGTATTGCATTGCATGTGTTTGGATCGGACGTTAATCCAACACAAGAAATGTGGGACGTTTCATACTCAAAGTGATGAAACGTGTCACATTTCTTGGTCGTTATCACCCTTGATCATGCATGATAGGGTGGTGACCCTTTGAGTCTTATGTGTGCATTCATTAAGCTTGTACAAGCTTGACTCTTTGGCCATCATGCATGAAAATGCTTGGTTGATGGCTTGAGAGCCAAGTGCCACACTCCTTTGAGCTTGAGACCTGATGAGGAGGGTGGCAGTACACACATTCCTTGAAGAATACACTGCTTTGCCTCTGTTTGCTCTCCATTGCAGCAAAAAGGAGAATTCCAGGGAAGGGGTGGCCGACCGGCCACCAATGGTGGCCAACAGCCACAAACAGTGGCCGAACGGCCACCAGTTGAAAAGTTGTTCAAAGTATTCCTGTTTTGGAGCATAAGCAATCTGGAAATTGGTGTAATTTTCAGAGATCAAAGCAAAGTGCAAACAGAGGCATCCAAAGGCATGGCAGTGGATTTTCGGAAGAAAGCCAATCGAGCATGCATATCTCTCTCGCCCGCGAGGCCACTTCATTGCTTTATTAGCTAGTTGTAGTTGATTATTTACATGTGTTGTAATTAATTAGTTTAATCTGTTTTGTAATAATTAGCTTAGCGTAGCTAGTTATTCAATTGGTTTGTAATAATTAATTAGCTTAGACTAGTTAATTAGTTGATTTGTAATAATAAGCTTAGCTTAGAGTAGCGTAGCTTAATTATTCGGACCCTCCTTCACGAGGGCGTAATGTTGTAATAAGGGTACGTGTGTGTGTGCATGTCTTTCAACCCCACTTCTTTCTCTCTTTTACTTAACCAATTTCGATGGTTAGATTAGGGCATATTTCAATTAGCATACCTTATGCTTGCATATTTGCATCATTCATTTGTATTGCATGCACCGGGCTCAGCGCATCATTCAAATTGCATCGTATTTCAATACTTCTTTGAATACATGTATCAAATCGTTGCATTCATATGCCATCTTAGATAGCCGAGCCTATTTAGTCGCATTACTGCATGTGTTGCATTATGCATCTAGTATAGTTAGCATCATGCATATTTCTAACTAGTTTTTGTTTTGCCTTGGAGTACACTGTAAGTTTTAAACTTTAGAATACTTGCATGAGTGTGAGCGTCGCCATGATAGCATGCTTACCATGAGGCTATGTGCTTAAATACTAAACTGCTTGAATGCCTGTGGGTGAAGGCTTGGTTGCCTGAATTAGAACAATTCAATGATTGCGAGTTTTAAGCCCACTTTGCGAAGTGGGAAAATCATGTTTTAAGCCCACTTGAGGGTGGCAAATTCGAGCTTTATCCCACTTGCGAGTGGCAATTTCAAACCATTTTTGAAAACAAACATGAGTCGATTTGTTCCAAGTCTTGCGACTTAGTCTATACTTGCTTGTGTGTGCGTCACATAGTAAAGTTAGCTAATAACCGGAATAAGAACACATGTGTTTATAAAACAACATATCATGATAGTAGAGGCCGATTCTTTGATCGGGCGAGCAGGGCTGCTCATTTCAGGACCTTCCCCTCTCATACCCAAGTTCCCGAGCCGAAGCAACTTTGGTGATGACAAACACGTGGCCTTTGGGGTTTCCTAAATTTTCCAAAAACAAAACATTTAGGTGACGACTCTGTAATCTGGCAAAGCAGTCCAGTTTTGGCATTATTTGATTTAAAATCTAATTTTCCAAAATGATTTGCCGGATTGGACTCTTTGGTGTTTATTAGTCTCACATTGCACTTTTTGAGATTAGATTCAGAACCGTGACATGAGTCCGAACTGTAGGAGACCAATTTGCGCCTCTCCGAAAGGGGGGCGTGTAAAGAAAGTCGAGTTCACACCACGGCCCAAGTAATTCGAGCATATGATAATACGAGCAGAGAGGTTATGGGCACGGTACAAATTAGAGTCCAGGTAGGCCCAACTCAACAAGATGTTGAGTTCCATGTCCTGGATGTCCCGGCCACCTTCAACTTACTGCTAGGGAGGCCCTGGCTGCATCATGTGAAAGTAGTCTCCTCTGCCCTCCACCAAATGTTGAAGTACCCTCACGGGAAGGGAGTGGCGATTATTTTTGGGAATTCATCCATTCATCCCCCACTAGAGATAACTACACCGGTGTTGGAGATCGTTCATGGCGAGGAGGATGTATTTCTCTCAGGGTTCACTTTAGCCAAGGCTCAGGTAGTGTAGACCATTCTGGCTACTGATAAGGGCATGTATGTTAGCGCCCAATCTATCTATGCCATGAACAAATTGTAGCAGGTGCCAGGAATGGGACTTGGAAGAAGTGGCCGGAAAGGCATCACAGCATTGACAGACGTACTACACAATCCACATGCCTTTGGTCTGGGTTATGTACCCACCAAAGAGGACTAGATCAGGAAAATGAAAGAGACGACAGGTAGAGCCAGAGCCAAGCAGGCAGGGAAACACTATGAGCTTATCCACAAGCCAATCTGGGGAATGCTGAATCGCCGCTTTGTTCGGGAGGGAGAAGATTTCCCTTTTTGCGGTTTTCCTAAGCCCTGGATGAATTCTATGAAGCAGCGTGTTCTTGGGCTCGAAATCTTCTTCGACCTGCAGTTACAAGATAGTGATGCCGAGAAAAAGGCTGAACCAAGTATTGAAGTTAAGTAGAGCATGGAAAATGACTTAGACAATAGTGAACTTGGAGTAGGGGCAGCATTGGCATGTCTCCTTACAGATCCTTCGGCTGACTCAGAGAACTTGGGGGATAACCTTACCATCTCCATGATCGGGGAGGAACCGGGTGTGAACCTCGTCTAGCATCATTTTGGATGCATCAGAGGCACCATCTCTTATCTGGCAACTAGAGGAGGGCTACCTGTCTAGTTCTGAGTGGGGTGATGAGCCAGAATCTGATTCCATTGAGTCTGTGGAGTTGAAATTAGATTCCAGTTCTTCTGAGTCTAAGTCTGGTATTCTTGAGGGTGATAACCCGAATGCCAAGGTCTTGTCCAGGTCCTCTTTTCTTTTTCTTTTGAGTCGGTTGTAACCGAAGAGTTGGATCTTATGAATAAGAACGTTGTTGATTCTGAGTATTTCTCTGTGCCGCTTGTTTATTGCATTGACCAAGATTTTTAGAATTTTAATGAAAATGAAAAAGAAGGAATTCCCCTGGTTTGGAAAACTTGATTAAACGAGAAGATGAGAGGTTTGAAAAACATTGTGCTGATGAAATCATTGCTTTTAATGTGGGTACTGAGAAGGATCCGCGTTTGGTCCAAATCAGGTTCACATTGTCTTCAAAGGAGCGCGAGCGCTTAATCACTTTGTTAAAAAATTTCAAAGATATTTTCACGTGATCCTACAAAGACATGCCTAGAATCGATCTTGAGATTGTACAGCATCGAATCCCTCTTAACCTCGAGGCCCGACCCGTTAAGCAAAAGTTGGGAAGAATTCATGCAGATTGGGCATTGAAAATCAAAGAAAAGGTTACCAAGCAGATTGAGGCAGGTTTCTTGTTAGTATTTGAATATCCGACTTGGTTGGCCAATATCGTCCATGTGCCGAAAAAGGATAGTAGAATCTAAATCTGTGTCGACGTCAAGGACTTGAACAAAGCAAGTCCGAAGGACGACTTTCCTCTACCGCAATCGATGAGTTAATGGATTTCACTGCGGGTCATGCATTGCTATCCTTCAAGGATGGTTTTTCCGGGTATAACCAGATTCTGATAGTGCCCAAGGACAGAGAGAAAACTATATTTACTACGTCGTGGGGTATCTACTGCTATCGGGTTATGCCGTTTGGATTGAAGAATGCCGGGGCTATTTATCAGAGTGCTGCGACTACCATTCTGCATGATATGATCCACAAAGAGGTCGAGGTGTACGTGGATGACATGATTATTAAGTCCAAAGAAAGAGAGGGCCACTACACCATCTTGGAGAAATTCTTTCAATGGATTAGAGAATATAGGCTGAGGTTAAACCTGCAGAAATGCACTTTCGGCGTAACAGCAAGGAAAATGTTGGGTTTTTTGATCACACAAAGGGGCATCGAAGTAGATCCTTCCAAAATCAAAGCCATTCTAGAAATGCCACCACCAAGGACTAAAAACGAGGTGCGAGGCTTTCTGGGTAAAGTACAATTCATAAGGTGGTTTATTTCCAAATTAACCTTGACTTATGAACCACTTTTTGGTCTCTTGAAGAAACAGAAGAAATTCCAATGGGATGATCGATGTCAATTCACATTTGAGCATATTAAGTAGTACCTCTAGAATCTGCCTGTGTTATCGCTGCCAGAGCCGGGAAAGCCTTTGATTCTGTACCTGTCAGTGACAGACACTACAATGGGATGCATGCTCGCTCAGGAATCTAAAGATAGGGTAGAGAAAGCCATCTACTACTTAAGCAAGAAAATGTTGGATTATGAGACCCGTTATACTCCGCTGGAGAAAGCTTGCCTAGCCTTGGTATGGGCTATCAAGAAGTTGAGGCACTACTTGTTAGCCCACTCTATAATCTTGGTTTTGAGATTAGATCCCATCAAATATCTCTTTGAGAAACCAGTGCTTACTGGTAGGATAGCCCGTTTGTTGCTTCTCCTCTCCGAATTTGATCTTAAGTACGTCACTCGTAAGTCAGTCAAGGGAAGAGCTATACCGAAGTTCCTGGCAGACCACCCGGTAGAAGGGGATGAGGCGGTAGAATACTTGTTCCCACATAAAGTCATTCTGCAAGTTGAGGATAAGACTTGGACAATGTACTTTGATGAAGCGTCCAATCAGTATGGTTATGGGATAGGTGTGTTGCTGATAGCACCTGACTTCCATATACCTTTAGCCTTCAAACTCCGATTCAAGGTGTTCAATAATGAAGCAGAATATGAAGCATGTATCGCTGGTTTAGAAGTCGCCCTGGAATTAGGGGCAAAAAGATTGGATGTTATCAGGGACTCAAACTTAGTTGTTTCTCAAGCAAATGGAGACTAGAAGGTCAAAGAAAAAAAGATAAAGGTTTATCACCAGACCCTGGACGTTCTGATTCCTAGGTTTTGAAAAGCTGACTTTCAAGCATCTACTAAGAGAGAACAACAGGTTCGTTGATGCTTTAGCAACTCTATCTGTCATGACCTAAACCTGCCCCTATGGATTAGAGTCATAACCGGCCAGTAATCAGGAGATTACCTACGGCCTTCGTCAGAAATCAAATCTTGTTTAATAATAGAAGGCCAAGCTGCGGAAGCAAAATGTACAAAAATTGTCCAATGAGCTGTACATACATGGTTTAACCAAAAACTTTCTCATATACGTAATAACTCATAATACACAAATATCCATATTCCATATTACATAAGTCCAGGATCATTTAGTTGTCAGTATTTAACAGAACTCAAAACCAAGGTTATACAAGTTCAATCATACGTGATCACAAAAGAACAAAAGATAGGTAAAACAAAAGTAAGGCCTCCAGCAATGAGGCGACCTTGGTTGACCTCTCAAAACTTGGTTTCTCATCGCCCATTGGGGCTGGGGTTGGACATCCCGCTGCTCACCTACATACATATAAATAAAAAATGAGCTAACGCCCAGTGAATGATACCAAAGTAAAGGAGTTCATGAATGAGATTCGTTTAATCATAAGTTACAAACCAAACTTGTTGGTCAATACCAACGCAAAATGACCTTAGGTCTAACACTTCATATATCATATCCATATTCATATACCAAATGACCTCGAGTCCAACTCATACTTGCAAAACGACCCTTGGTCCATTACATGCAAAACGACCTTGGGTCCAATTCATAGACAAAATAACCCTCGGTCTGATATATGCTAAACGACCTTGGGTCCACCATATGTAAAACAACCTTGGATCCAATTCACACATAGAGCGACCTTAGGTCCAACTAATCCATATTCACATTTGTGCACACTTATGATCCACGATCATGTTCACATTCACCTTCGCATTCAAAATGACCTTAGGTCCAATCATTTTCTTATTTTGAACGGCCTCTGACCCATTCGATGGCCTTTGGCCCATTCAACAGTTATACAAAACGGCCTTAGGCCCATTTAATAGTTATACAAAATGGCCTTAGGCCCATTTAATAGTTATACAAAATGGCTTAGGCCCATTTAACAGTTATACAAAATGGCCTTAGGCCCATTTTATATCCTTTTCAAGTAAACTGAACGACCTTGGGCCCATTTCGTACTCATGTATCTTTCACTTCACATATATCAGTGCGTACCAAGCGGATAGATCATTCATTCACAATATCAAATCAGAAGCTTAGAAACTTACCACATAGGTAACATTTACAAAATAATATATACACAAATTATCTTTACTAAGATATTACTCACTGTGTTCCGGGGCTTAATTCGTCCTTGCACTTGACCTTACATAATTCATAACACATTGGGTCATAATACAATTCAATACATTCTTTAATTTGCTTAATGTTCTTAGGCTTGTTTCATGTTCTTTAATTCATTTAGCATGTTCAATGCATGCCTAAGAATGCTTAGAAATGAAAGAGAATAGAAAATGAAACATAAAGCATCTTCTCAAAATTTCTGAAACAAGCCTCACTGCTTGAGTGCAGCTTTTGTCACTCGAGCAGATTGTAAAACTCTGTAAAAGCGCTGGTTACACGAATTTCACGCTCGAGCGAGATTTCTGGCACTCGAGCGAGGAGTCTTGCAAAACAAGGTTCGCTCGAGTGTAGAGTTTGCCGCTCGAGCCACTGTGCAAATCTCTGTAAAACTTCTGGGAGCTCGACTTTCACACTTGAGCGACACTTTCCTCGCTCGAGCAGACAAGTCGAATTCTGGGTTTTTCAGAACTCTGTTTGAAGCTCAAAACTCAATTCCAAAGGCCAATTTCATGCATAACTCACCCCAAACTTCAAAGACATATATTTGAACATTAATACTTGAAGAATTACATTTCTTATACATGAGCTTCATGAATTCGCAAATCATCATTTTAAATTCCCATGCAAGCATGAACTCAACTCTCCTCTATCATCATTAAAATATGGGTTTGAGTTTTATAGCTTCAAAAATCATGCAACCAAGTTTCATAGTCCTATAATTCATGGATGCCTGACTAACTTATCCACCAATTCTACATGTTTAACATATTACAAGCTCAAATGTACATATTCATGGTAAAAGCTTACATGCATGTCTATACAAACTTCAATTTCATCATATTCAGCTCAATTCTTGTTCTTGGTCACATATCATGCTAGAATTCATGTAATTATGGACTTAAACTCAAGAAGTTGAGTTCATTTACTTACCTAGGAGCTCTAATCTTCCAATTCCTAGCTAGTTCTTGAGTTATCTCTCAATCTTCAGGCTCCTTGCCCAACTCTCAAATTTTGCCTTCATTCCCTCTCTCTAGAGTCATCTCTCACTCTCTCTCTAGAGTGTAACTTCAGCCAAGTATGAAAATGAGCTCAAAAGGATGAGCTTAAGTGTACATAGGCCCTTATATAGACTTGCCTAATTGTAGACGCGCCCGTGGGCCTCGCTACAGTTCGGACTCAATTTGTGTCACGGTTCTTAATCTGAGCTTGGGTACGATTAGGGAAGGTCAGCTATGAGCACCCCCACTCGCCCGATCCGAAGATCGGCCTCTACTAACCATGATATCCGATTTTGAAAACGTTATGTGTTCTTGTAGACGCGCCTGCGTGGGGGGCCCTCGCTACAGTTCGGACTCGATTTGTGTCACGGTTTTTAATCTTAACCAAAGAGTCCAAATCCGACAAATCGTTTTGAGAAACATATTTTTTTGAAAAGAAGTGTCAAACATGGACTGCTTTGCCAGATACAGAGTCGCCACCTAAATATTTTAAAATGGGGGAATTTAGGAAACCCTGACTCGGTGCCAAAGGCCACGTGTCCGTCATCACCAAAGTTGCCTCGGCTCGGGAACTTGTGTACGATTGGGGAAGGTCAGCTATGAGCACCCCCTCTCGCCGGATCCGAAGATCGGCCTCTACTAACCATGATATCCGTTTTTGAAAACGTTATGTGTTCTTAAACCAATTATTAGCCTAGCATTACTATGTTATGCGCACAGTAAACAAGTATAGACCAAATCGCTTAAATTGGAACAAAAACATTTCATGTTTGTTTTGAAAATGGTTTGCTACTCGCAAGTAGGCTAAAATGCAGGTTTTGCCACCCTCAAGTGGGCTTTTAGAAAAGGTGATTTCGCTGCTATCAAGTGGGCTTAAAATTCACAGCTTTAATGCGTTTTTTCCAATTTAGGTAACTCAACCTCCATCCACAGGCATTCAAGCAGTTATATCACATAAGCAGCTAGCCTTATGGTAATCATGCTGTCATGGCAACACTCACACGCATGCAAGGATGCTAAAGCAAAAGAACTTACAGAGTACTCCAAGCCAAAACAGGAACTAGTTAGTAATCACATGCATGATCCTAGTTCATGTTAAGACGGCTAATGCAAGGCATGCAAGATGCAACTAAGATAGGCTCGGCTAATTTACGATGACGTGTGAAATGCTACAACTAACACGTATTCAATTTGGAATTGAAATACAAATGCAGTCAGAATGATGCGCCAAGCCTGGTGCATGCAAGACAAATGCATGAATGCACACATGCATAGCATAAGATATGCTGATTTTAAATATGCCCTAGTCTACCATCATAAGCAGGAAAATAAAAGGGAAGAAAGATGTGGGGTTGGAAGACATACACACACTCACGTACACTTATTACATAATTGCCCTCACTCGGAGGGTCCAAATAAATATTACAGTCCGAATAATAAACACATAAATTATTATAGAATTTCTAATTAGTTAATAGAATGAATGCAAAAAGAAAGGTGGCCACAGCCCCCGCCTTGGGATGCGCAAATGATGCATGCTCGAACCCGTCTCGCCCGGAAAGTCCGTACCATACCACTGCCGCCTCTGTTTACACTTCCCTACTTCTCTGAAAATTGCCAAAGTTCTGGGACAGGTCCCCTGAACACTGTGGAACACCATCGGCTGAAGGAAATGTCCACCGGCCATTGAAAATATCCATCGGCTGTTTATGAAGCTATCGGCCCAGGAAGGATTGCCGGTCGGCACTGAACACTGCCAGTCGACAGAAAGTTCCTGCAGAATCTGGTTTTTGACAGCAACAAGGACAGACAGTGTATGGCATGGAATTCCAAGCAAGTGTATGCATGGCTACTCTTCCAATCATGTAACGGACTCAAGGGAGTATGGCCCTTGACCCTCAGGCTATCAATGGTGCATTTGATGCGTGATAGACTAAGGAGCCAAGGTTGCAATTTGATGTACAAATGCATGCAACACACAAATGAGGACCACGAGCCTATCATGCCAAAGTCAAGGGCCTCGGTGACCGAGGGTTGAGGTGTGTTTTGTCACTCGAAGTACAAACGCCCCTCATCCCTCACACTTGGTTTGACACCCCAAACCAAGCAATGCAATGCATGTTATGCAAACATGACTCAAAATGTAACATGATATTAAGATGCAAAACATGTCAAATGTGATGCAATCTATCATGTTAAGTATGCAAAATGCTAGTCATATGAGATGCAAATGTGATGCAAACATGGACCAATATGCCATAAGGCTAGCATGGGACATCATATAATGAACCAAATAAGCAACAAGCATATGATTAGCATGCAATGGTGGACTTAAACCATAAATGGCAGACCTCAACCTTGCCATAAACAGTGGCCAAAATGATGTACAAGAGCACAAATGATGCATGCATGCATGCACACATCAAGGTCCATCACCTAAGCATGAAAGGGGACAACTCTAAGCATACTTAAAGGCGATATAAAAGGGCATTAAACCAACATGCTAGGCTCTGAAAATGAATAGAGGATGATGCCAAATCGAATAAATCATGCAAGTAAGGCATGCAACAATGACCAACCCTTGAAGCCAATAAAGGGGATCAAACCAAAGCTATGTCAACCAAACCTTAAAGGACCAAAATGAACTAAAATAGTCCCAATGGACTCCAAAACAGGACTAAAGCATGCAAAGATCAAGGTCAAAACATGCTGAGGAATGAGTCCAAAACAAGGGCATTCAAAGCCACCAAAAGGGAGCATCCCTCAATACCTATCCCAAGCAAACATGGCATGAATTTTTCAATGCAAAACAGAGTTCTAGTATGCAAAAGGGCCCTCGAAACCCACTGATATGGCAGCCCAAGTGACTTAAACATACAAACATGCACAATGACGATTTTCCAAGGCACAAAAGAACAACCTTTCAAAGCAAGAAAGTGATGATGAATGTGGTCATACAAGCATGGATTAAGGACTGAAATGGCATATGGAATGACTCCAAATCATAGAAACAACCCAACTAAAGCATGCTAGTGACTCACACACCCAAGGCTTACAAACCAAAATGCAAAGCAGCTATACCAAGCATGCCAAACATGACAAAATCAGTGGCCAACAGACTTTAAGCATGACAAAATATGGCCAAGAACTTCACAAAGCAAAGCCAAAACAAGAGGATATGCTAGGCTAAACACATAGCACACTTCTAGGCAAGATGGAGAATTACAAAGCATGTATAAAATGCATGCTAAGGGACAACAAACCACCATTGGACAGAGACATAATATGATCCAAAACACCCAAAAAACTTCTGAAATGGGACCAAAGATAATCAAGCATGCATGTTCCCCTTTTAAGCCAAAACAAGGGTAAAAGAGGGACAAAGGGGAGAGGGGTGTCCCTCCCCTACACAAGACTTCAAAATCACTCCATCACCACTGAAAATCCATTGAATTTCAGTGGTGAGAAGACCAACACAACAAAGTAAACAAAGCTTAAAGAAAAGAGCATCAAAATGGGCCAAAAGAGGCCTAAGGGGGGGAGTTCGACCCCCAATGCCAAAACACCCTTAATGAAAGATGTTAAGCACAAAAATACAAGACTTTTTCATGTTAAACACAAAGCCTAAATCATCATGCAAGACATGTAGAAAGCTAGTGCAAAATTGGGGAAACTAAAGCAAGTGTCTCACCCTTGAAGAAGCCTTGAAGAACAGGTGATCCAGCCACTCTCTATTGATCAAAATCAGTCCAAAACCTCAACAAACAACCCTCAATGCCTCTCAATCTCGGAGCAAGGTGTAATGGTGTGTGTTTTAGTGTCAAAATACACTTTTAGGCTTCTAAACACACCCTAAGGATGAGAGAGATGGAGATATAGAGAGAGATGATGATATATCAAATGTATAGATATAAAAGCTCTGGTTTTTTGGTTCAAAAGCTCTAACCCCTAACAAAGGGAGAGGATCATTGCTTATAGAGGCAAAGGGCCAAGACTTAAGCTTCTCAAGGCAGCTAAATGAAAGGGGCAAAGGGTGCAAAGGAGTCTTGGCTTCTTGGAGAAGCTAAAACAGCTGGCCAAGCTTCCCCAAGAAGCTTGGCCAAAGGGTTCAAGCTTCTAGAAGGAAATGGGGTTCAAAGGCTCACACCAGCCAAAAACTGCACGGGGAGGAGTGATAGTGCATTCTAGCTGGCACAGCTGGCATGCACCATGCCTCAAGGGTGCAAAGGAGTCACACCGGCCAGCAAAAGATGTCACCGGCAAAATAAAGTGCCGGTCGGCAGAATATTGTGCCGACCGGCCATTGATTTTAAGAAACCATGGCTGGTGGCACCCCTAAACAGCCGGTGATGCTAGGGGAAGGCCAGTGGAATGTGGGGATGGCCAACAAGCCATTCTCCTCCCTTCAAGGAAAAAACACAAGTGTTTGGTGCCTAAGCCAAACACGGAACAGTCAGGTCGAGAGATCCTAAGGCAAGGCGCGCAGCCAAGACTTCCGGGAACTCAAGACGAACACAAACATGGATAATCACCGAGTGTTCAAACGGTGACGTCTAAGTCTTGTGGACAGTCAAACATGGGGTGTCTACAGTTGCCCCTCTTTGACAGAACTCGAAAGTCATAACAATGACGGGAGTGAATGTCAAAGCCCAGAGACGACCCATTTTTGACAAGGCCGAAAACTCAGACAAACATACAAGGCAAACAAGGTATGCGCCCGAAGGCAGGGGCAAAATGCAAGACAATGCACAGAGCCGGACATAACTTATGATCATACAAAGAAAATTGTAACGAAGCATACATGCAACAGTTTTATGCTAGCATACACCAAACTACACTACAATGCAGAAAGGATGTAAGAGAATTATGCAATTCTCGATACGTCTTACTTGGAGGATACAATACCTGTGCGGCTCGTCTGGTTGCACCAACCTCAAATGAACCGTACATACAATATCGTGCCTGCAAAGAAAACAGCTCAACAGGTACGATGTTGTTAGGAACATGCATGACAATGCAAAAATGGATGCAAAATGATATGCAATATATACAAAACAATGTATAAACAATGC
This sequence comes from Camellia sinensis, assembly GCF_004153795.1. NCBI lineage: Eukaryota > Viridiplantae > Streptophyta > Magnoliopsida > Ericales > Theaceae > Camellia > Camellia sinensis. Next base: position 234,980 of record NW_021025506.1, read on the forward strand.
AAATGAAAATGCAATGTAATTGAAACAATGCAAACTATATGCAAAGCAATTGAATCATGATCCAATCATGAGCGGTTCGAAACCACACCTATGTCAAATAGATTGATGGAGGTAACAAATCTGTCTACCATAGAACGGTCAACTGAACTATGAGTATTGTAGACAGACGCAAGAACAAGTATTGGGTGGAATTGACATAAGTGGGGAAACAACCCGCTGGAGAAAGGACTACGAACCTAATGCCGTATGCAAAAATTACACTACAATGTAATAAATCAATCCAAACGACTATGGACAGAGCTAAAGCATGGCAAAATAAGCACATAAACTTCACAAATGCAAGCCTAAAACATGCTCCAACAAAGGCTAACAACCTAGAACATGTTAAGGCACAAATAAGGCATTACATGGAAAC